>CABFOP010107181.1:0-25114 GCA_900683385.1 Anoplogaster cornuta | reverse complement strand
TAGTATACTATAGTAGACAAAGTGATGTATGTGCACACTTCTAAGGAGGCCTTTTCATTTGGTATTGAGGCCCAATGTTCCTTCTGTTGCCTGTTCTTATTCAAACCAGACTAGGTCCCCTAGTATAGGGCTTGGCCTCAGCATACATGGCGGAATTTATGCGATGTCCAAAGATCGCGGATCCGCGAGTGTAGATCCGCGACTGTAGATCCGCGACCAGGAAGCGCTGACAAAGTAAATGTAGATTCACAAACAGGCATTATTTTGTTTGACCGACTAATTACGTTGTCACCATCAAATCGGTTGTGACCAATTTAACTCTCCGTGTTGTGTTGAACGGAGAGCGGCTCTCTGCTCCTGCAGCCGCATCAGCAGCTGCTGACTGAACTGCTCTCTGCTCCTGCAGCCGCATCAGCAGCTGCTGACTGACTGAGCTCACGGAGGTCTGTGGGTCCGATACTATTAAATTCCAGATTTCCAAACAGGCGTTATTTTGATAAACTGACCACATATTCAGAATCTATATAGTAACATTCTCGCCTGAAAAAATATTAAAACTTAATAAAGTTGCATATTAACAGCCGTAGAGCCAAACTTATATCAGCTTTCAGCTTCCTTCTCACGTTTGCGGCGTGGGCGTGGCTTCCAAGATTGGTCTCAACGCGAGTCAATGGAAACTGGTCTCAGCCAAATAGGATTCGCTCGTACAGGGGCTCTGCCACTAGTGGCCAAGCCCAAAAATTGCCGTCACAAAATTGTACTCCATCTTTAGTGATTAAGCATTGGGGAGTTGAGTGATCTGAATATAAACATATGAACTTATGTGATCTGACCTGGTTGTTTCGAACAATAAGGCCTGGTTATGAATTTTCTAGCCACGTTGGGCAGCTGTTGCTCAATTAACAGTGGAAATACTGCCATACAGAAAAGCTCACCAATGTTACTGTCCTTCCAGTACTGAGCTAGATGCTCCCCCATGGATTTCAGAAGATGTCGATACTCTTTAGCATCTGCAAAGTCTTGTTTGTTGTGCGTAGGCTCTAGTACTAGATACGGGACATCCACTACTCCCACCACACCTCCACAGGCCCTGAAAGGCACAAACCACATAATCATATATTTTTTTGATTCAGTTGACAGTGTGTTGAGTTGTGAATTCTTCAGAAATCTATGTTTGACTGTCTGTATGTGTTACTCACATGCCTCCCTCCAGCTGAGGCCCTGTCTTCTCGTACATCTTGATCAGACGAGAGCAGTTGTACACAAACATCCCATCCAGGTCTCTCTGTTCAATGTTCAACCCAAATATAAAGCTCAGCTCCTTGGGCTCCTTCAATGCTCTGAGGAGGGAGAAAGGGAGATTGGAAGGACAAATAAACAGCCAAACGGAGAAAATGGAGCTTCTTGCTTTGGTGTCTATGCAATGCAAGCAACTGTTTTCCTTGTTTGAGAAAATACATCATGCTTATATCCTGAGGGTTTTTCCGGCATAGAGAAACATTTGGCAGCCACCAAAGCCTTTTCCTATAGCAATAAGTGAAAAACTGAAACTGAAAAACATACTGGAAAAGGTTTTACTTGTGACTTTTGGTGCAATGCAGCCATCCAACTAGCTGAACACAACACAACTTTGGCAGATAAAGCAATATGGGTCACCTACCACGTGGGCCAGTAACATTGTGCCACAGTTATATACAGTCTTCCGTCTTTGGTTGTTCTTTTATGAAAAATGTAGATTAGTTATTTTGGCCATTAAAAAATATTATTGTTTGGGATTTATTTTTAGTTTACCAACTCTTGGCAGGTGAGCCACAAAGTTACTTTTAGAACCTGTGTCCTGAGAGAAAACCCCTGCCAATGCTATGAATGAAAAAATTCAAAAGTTTATGTGGTCAACAAAAAAACAGAACCACTGAACCATTGAACCAATGAACCATTTATGGCTCATTTTCCAAACTAATCATGTAAAGAAACAAGGTTTTACAGTTTTGTCACTCATACTTCTGTTTGGTTTCCTGGATTTTCTTTTTCATGTCAGCGTCCCGTCGAAACATCATGGATGCATCCGAGGCCTTTCTCAGGATAGCCTGAAGGACAAATGCAGATATATCAGTTCTTTTTCACTTAAGCCACAAGCAAAAGAAAATTCAGAATCTCAGAAAATTGTGAAAATGCTTTTAAAAATTATATTTTTGTCACTACATAAGATCTGTCTTAGGAATGTTTTCCTGAGTTACTGGAGATTAAGGTTGGGGTAAAGGTGAGGGTCAGACTTATGGTTTTTAGCCAAAATGTAGCTTGGCCAGATACCAACAACTATTTTAACACCAGACTTGGTTATGATAGACAGCAATACACCAACAAATTAGCCAAGGAATTCTCTTTGGATTACCCGTGACTCTTTCGAGAGGTCATCTCCTAATTTGGCCTCCAAGGCCAAGCGCTTACTCTCTGCCTCACGGGCTTTCTCCTCCGCTGAAACAAATATACGCAAAATCCTCGGCTAATGAGACAGCCAAAGCAAAGTAAAACAGATGCAAAACGTGGTTGAATATAACCAGTTTATACAGACTCACCAATCTTGGCCAGGTGATCTGCCTTCTTCACTTCCTGCTCAGCACGAGTTTTGAAACGAGTCGACGTGTATTTATAAACCCTATTGACAAACCAGAAATACACATAGAAATCGGTTTGTTGGAATAAGGTAGAGACAGTATTACATTACAATTACATGTTTGTGTGTTAATGTATTACCTTGGTTTATAAAGACAGCAGGACAGTCTCTTGGTCCTGACTTTGTGTCCCTGGATGAAGATCCTCATGCGTGGATCAATGTACAACACAGCTGCATAAGCTCGGAAAGACCTCCTCTCTGGCTTCCTGTGGGAGGGGAAGGGATGCGGCCATCGTCACACACACAATGTTTCATAAGCACAATCACCAGTAGGCTAAGCAAAAAGAATCCCCTCAATATGGGTTAGTGGTCTCACAGTTAACAGGTTTAAATTAGTCATTTGGGCTGCACTCACACTCCTTCGACAGGTGTCCCAGCCATCACTATGTCCTGGTGATCTGTCTCTACATCCAGCTCAGGTTCTCTATTGTCCATCAGCTTCAGATTATAGATGATCACCAGGGTACCTTTTTACACAAAAACAGCCAACATCACAATCAACATGAAAGTTACTAAAATTGAAAAAAAAAAAAAATCCTCAAAAACATAATTACTTTGTAAGCAACAGGTATGAGATAACACATTTTAACACGTTTTAATTTCATGTCAGCAATAATTTTTGTAATAGCCATTAACCTCTTCAACTGATTTATATCTCATTTTGAAAGGATGTGATACATGTAAACATGTCCACATGTGGTCATACACACACTTACCACTGCTACTTTCTATTTTGTTGAATTGCTCCATCAGCTGCTGTTCATTTTTAAAGGGAGAGTACTTGAAGATGAGCTCGGTCTCTATGGCATACTTCTCTGGGTCAGAAGTCAGTGGCTGCTTGGTCTTCAGATCCCAGGTGGGGAGGGGCACTATCACCTGAAGACAGAGGATCAAACAACCTTAGAACAAGTTCACAGATGTCTGAGAAGCTCAGATGAGTCCCAGAAACACTTGGCTCCCTCTCCAAAGTATGTCAGATGCATGACTGTCTTTGAACTGCAGAAGACTGCCAATGTGTTTTGGATAAACATAAGAGTCTCAAAAGAACTAAGGCTAAAACAGTGTCTGGACTATGACCTCTGCCCCGGTGAACTTTGGGTGGAACTTAAATGGGAATAAAATGGACAGCCTGATGCATCCCATCAATGGCAAACTCATTCACAATCACGAAAGACATCAGGAGCAACTAATGCATCCATAAAAAGGACATCCTCTGTTCTACTGCTCCATCTAACTCTTGACTCTGACCTCATCTAGTCCCTCCTCTTCGTGGAATGTCCTGGACAGGAAAAGGCAAGTCAGGGTGCTGCCCTTTTTAGTGAACAAGATGAAGTCCTTCCCGATACGCATGGAGCCCCTGCAGAAACACACACGTGCACAAATACACATGCATGTTTCAGTTAGTTCTGAAGATTCTTAAAACACAAGTATATCCACACAGTGCCAATCACTTGGGAGTTCAGCTAGGATCTTACGATTTCAGTCCATTTCCATATTGGCCAATCTGAGTGGACTCGGCTGCCCGCTTACTAGACTTTCCAAACTGAATCACATGGGTTGCCTCATCTAACAGAGAGAGAGAGAACAGGATTACATTATCAACATGTTTCCCACAAGTAAATCTATGAACAGAAAATCCCGAAGAAACATGCATGATGGACCAACATGAAACACCTTTACTTATGAACTAATCACTAGCTTGAAATGTGTTTCAAATGATGTCAGAGTGGCACTCACTAGGGTCCATTCCTATGCCGTCATCAAGAAAACAGAGCATGTAGCCGCCACGCAGTTCTGGTCTCTTTTCTGTCAGCCAAGTGAGAAGGTGAGGGGGGATATGTGTTAGGATGAGACTGTAAATGTGTGCACTTCACTGTGTAATTGGGTGTGAGTGAGTCTGATATGTACCTGTATAGATGTCTATTCGTGTGGCATTGGCATCTCTGTGAAAGAAATAAACCACCCATTGTCAGACTGTGTTTTTACTTTACAACAAGACAGGAATGACTTGTGAATAATCTTTGGCTCAGTTTCAAATCATTATGGGTACCTGGAATTGTCCACAAGCTCTGCCAAGGCTCCAAATAAGAACTCGTGGGTTGTCCTGAAAACAGACAAAATACTTGATTTGCAAAATGCATTCATTCTGAGCTGACAGTCCAACGTGCAAGAATGAGGATCTAGTGATTAGAGATAAGATTGACGACAGGATCTGCAATCCATGTGTTGGTGTGTGGGTGTTTATGCATATTGAATGTTAAAATTAGGGAAGGAATAAAAACATTTTTTAAACTACTAAAAGTTTAGCTAGATAACAGTTTGTTTAGTGTAAGTATACTACCGGCTCAATGTTGCAGGGAATAAAACTGGTTCCGATTTAATTCAGAAGTTGGCTACAGTCTCATCTTTGTTCCCACACCAATTTGTTTTGACTTAGCCTATACATAGCAATGGTCTTCCTTTTGACTACATGGTACAAAAAAAGAAATACTTTGTTATATAAAAGTTATACAGAGGTATTTAATACTCTTCCAGTTAAACCTCTCTTGTGCATAGCCTTACCAGTGGTTTTGAAACTGAATACATGGTCTGGTGTCTTCTGTGTTTCCAAAGGAGTTGAATGGTACACATTCAAATATGGACTGAGGAGTTTAGTCAGGGTAAGCCAAGAAAAAACATTTTGCTCTGCTTCATAGCAATGTGCTCAGGAACCTCCCTCCCATCTTTAGTTCTGGGTTTGGCACTGACACTAAGGTAGCTGGTTTTAAATCAATAACTGTGCCTCATGGGAGACTTAGTCTGGTGTTGAGAACCACATGATTTTATCTTTAATAATTTGCTTTTTCAGACTCACCTAGACTGCTATTCAATGCATTTAGTGTCATCACACTTGTAGTTCAAAGTAGTGTCAATCACCCCTGCTCACAGAATCCCATTACATTTGAAACACCAAATATTTAATTGACACACATCCTCATGAATTCAAAGCCATAATCCATGAATGCATGATGAGCAATTTTTTGTTGTTGATATATACTATATATCCTCACCTCACATAACCTGAGAGGGAATGTGCTCTGTGTGCAGACTTTTAGAAGCATAAATCACATAATCACTTGTTTCAATGGGATCATGTACTACCCTAGTCTGTAAAACAGGATTGAGATGGTTGCTGTGTAAGTTGATCTAGGTTTGGTTTGTCCAAAAAATGTAAGAGAAAGGAATGTAAGAGTTTATTGTTTGGGTGTACAAAATGTAGTATGTGCAGAACAATTTGAGTTGGTCTGCTGTAAAGCATGCTCATTGCGTTTATATATTTTGTACAATATATTTATGGTTACTGTAGAATATTGTTGTGTGTGAATACTGTGTGAATACTGTGGGAATACTGTGTATACTGTACTTCCTGTTTCCTGCTGCTGTAATTCCCAAATTTCCCCCGTCCGGGGATTAATAAAGTCTTATCTATCTATCTATCTATCTATCTATCTATCTATCTATCGTAAAAGACTGTCTGAGCCTAGCAACAATAGTCAACAATAGTATTAGTCAGCAAAATTCTGTCTAATGCCAAGTCAATAAGCCTGTTTTGCAACAAAATTGTACTTACGAGTTTGTGTGCAGGTACTCAAAC
The DNA here is from genome assembly GCA_900683385.1 of Anoplogaster cornuta. Taxonomy (NCBI): domain Eukaryota; kingdom Metazoa; phylum Chordata; class Actinopteri; order Trachichthyiformes; family Anoplogasteridae; genus Anoplogaster; species Anoplogaster cornuta. The sequence continues at coordinate 18,806 of CABFOP010107181.1, read as the reverse complement.
GTGAGCTGAGCCCTGTTCAGGCTACTGTAGTTTGAGAAAGCCATAGCCACTCACTACTGGTTCCTGTGCCTTTACTGGTCTTCTCTTTGGCCTCTTCTTAACTCACCAAGCTCTACTCCAGAGATGTCATCCTAAAGAATCACAACAACGGACTATTTATGGGGCTGAGGGGGATACAACTTTAACAGGTCCTGTTATAACGCTTATTAATTGACTGCCTGGAGATAATCTAACGTGACTGCTGGGTGGAAGATCAGCGCAGTTGAAATAAGGCTGACCTGTTACTAACAAGGCCTAGAACTAGTACCACCCACTTCTGAAGCCTCCCTCCAATTCAGGAGACTCACGTGGGAGGCCTGCTTGAGATCAACACCATTTTCAGGATCAGACCAAAGGGCACCAGTTTGTTTTCCATTTTCCCACCACGAGATAAGGCCGTTAACGTTACAGTCTAGGTTGTTGGTGACTAATGCCCAATTATGTTTACATAAAGAGCATTGTATATAAAACGTCATTTAATGATTCACATTTGCCCGTCTAGGCTAACGTTAACTCAATAATATGTAATAGCGTCCTAGCTAACGTTAGCAGACTTTAGCGTCTTGTGTGGACTGTTTATGGGGTAACGTTAGCTAGCTAGCTAATGACAGTTGAATAATGTAACAACGTGTTTTTATACCAACTTTGCAAACCGCTTTAAGAGGACGGCGACTTCCGAGTGGCTTTAGTGTAATAATCCGTTCGAGGAGGAATAAAGAGTATGGTTACGGTTTCCTTTTCCGATAACATGAACAATCCACCACAGGCCGCGAAGAAACCAGTCCAACGCTGGTTACTTTCCTCCTATGTTGCTCACACTAGTCAATGAGCTCAAGGAGAAAGCCCGCCTCTATTTTTCGATAGACAGCCTATAGGAGAGCATTATGTGAGTATTCTCTACGCTGATTGGAGGACAATCATTTTAGTACAAGGAAAAGCCAAAGGTAAAATCTAGTTTGTCAGACTGTTACAACACCTCTGATTTCCAAAACCTGTTTAGCTGTTGATGCCCCAGGACAACATAATACGCTTGTGTTGGTTAGGTGCTGTATTTAAATAATGTATTTATTAATGACATAAATACAAATGTGTGTAAATTAAAAATATTCATACATACAAGTTCAAATTTTAAAAAGCACACAGCTCCAACTCTGGACCCTCCTGCCATCACTGGCCCCAGGGTGCCACTGCACATTTAAGTAGCCAAGTTAGCTTATTTACTCCAGATTTATGAAAAACAGTTCACTGCCACCATTCATTTTATTATTAATTAATGTGTGTTTTAATTAATGTGTGTGTCTTCATGTTTCTATGTTTGCACCATAGAGTTGCATTCTAAATTTCGTTGTATGAATGTACAATGACAATAAAGACAATTCAATTCAATATTACCAACTGTGTAAGTGGATCAAATCCTAGACACAAGGTATGCATGGATTCATTCTGACCACCACTTTTAGGGAGAATACTACCTTTTCATCCACAGGCCACAAAATCAGAATCAGACGGGGGTCAGGGGGCTTTGTTTGTGAGCCCCACTGCCATGGGGAAGAAGCTGTTCAAGTGCTGGGAGGTTTTGGTCTTGACAGACTGCAGCCTCCTGCCAGAGGGGAGAAGTTTTAAAATGGCGTGTCCAGGGTGAGAAGGGTCAGCCATGATCCTTCCAGCCCGCTTCCTGATCCTACAGGCATACAGGACCTGAAGCGGCAGCAGGTCACAGCCGATCAACTTCTCGGCTGACACGCTGGAGTCTGGCTTTGTCCCTGGCAGTGGCACCAGCAAACCAGACGGTGATCGATGCGGTGAGGATGGACTCAATGATGGCCGTGTAGAACTGGACCATCATTATCTGCAGTAGGTTGAACTTCAGCTGCAGCAAGTACATCCTCATCCTCTGCTGGGCCAAAGTAGCTGTGGAAGCTGCCAGGACTAGCGAATATCAGTAGATGAAATATGTGGGGGTTGCCTGCAAAACTGGCAGGTAAAATTCATTAATTCATCAGCCACAGCCAAAATTGAATAACATATGGCACCTAGTATTAATTTCCCACCCCAGCTTCTACCGTTAAGGTTTCCCTCCTGCTGCAAGTACAAGACTGGTCTTTGAGGAAAGGGTGCCTTGTTCACTGCAGCCATCTGTTTCTGATAGAAGTGGAAGTGCTCTTGTAGTTTCATTCAAGATGGTAATAAAACAGCACTACTAGGCAAGTGACCATTTACCAGAATGTTCGACTTCTGATACAGCACACTTTTGGTGATGAAAGATCAATGCACCAAGTTATTGCAATTGACAGGACAAAAGACAGGCATATGAATATCAAATGTACTGCACCTGGCGTTTATGGCTCTTCCACCTTCTTCTCTAGGGATTTGGCCAGGCTCTGGTGCTTTATTACTTACAGATACATCTGGTTACAAAAGACACACTAGCACACCCCAAAACTTTTTACTTTAAACTTTTAATAATCTGTTAACATAATTATATCATAATACTACTCCCAGAGTAGAGAAATGTCTTGGAAGAGTCATTAAAGCCATATTTAAAAAGGCAATATGATCCCTGAGCAACTACTTAGTTACATTCCACCCTCAAACACCTTCACTGTTAAAAAAAACTGTCCATTTTTTTGGTCATATTTTTCTTATTCCAAACAAAGACTGCTATCTAAAACATCAATGGATAAACGTCAGGTTTTGGTGTATTCATCCCTCACAACCATGTTTCTCGCCTGGCTAGTCTCCCTCATCATATTTTTCAGATATTATTTCAGTCTCCTATTCAGAGTATAAATCCTTCTTCTCTTCCATCCACTAATTGATGTCTTCAGGATGTAGTGGGTGAAAAATGTTCAGGAGTCTATCAAAGGTTCCTGCAATTAAAGGAGAGCAACCACGTTAGGTTAAATAATCTGTACACATTTCACAATTTGCTGAGATGACTGATCTACAGTATATGGACATTAGTGGCACACTAAATGAATAAGTCATGGTACTGAATATGGCAACGTCCTTAAGCTGCCAATATAATCATAGATGATTTTAAGTAGACTACAGTCATACACTTGTATTATCGTACTATTGTGATGTGCTTATTCCTGTTTTTATTTGTATTTGCACCCTTTCTTGTCTGTAAAACACTTTCATAAATATAATTTATTTGTCTTCTCCCTCTAAACAGAACCTGTTGTATAATTATGAGTCCTCAGTATAATCATGAGAGTATACCTTGCTGGCAGTGAGTCAAGGCTGTAATAAATGTATTATAATGTAGATAAATGTATTCTAAATCTGATTGAGCTCGATAATCCACTAGGTTACAGGGTGCCTGCAGGTCCTGAAAACATATTAAATTATATTATCTAAACTCAAGGCCCTAAATGGTCTTGAATACAGTTACATAGTTTAAATTCGGTTTTAGAGGTCTATCCAGTCATGCAGACCATATTCTGACAGGTTCACAGTTGTTTTCATTTTCATGTTTTTTCAAACTAACTGGCATTCAACAGGTCTTAAAATTTAAGTTAATGAAACTTGCAGACACTCTGGGTTAGAGACCCAGACTGTAGTCATACATACGAAAACAAAAGCAGATGAAAACTGTAATGCATGGTAATAAGAGTGAACTGTTACACTGTGCAGATCCAGTCCGTTCCCGTGGTAGCGGCGTGCCATTGAGTGTGTCAGACTAGCAGATAAGCAGAGTATCAAACACACTGCTAGCAGACACACACTGACTTCCAACAAATGTCGCCCTGCCACATCCTGTTGCTCCTAGAGAATAAAAAGAACAAGTAGAAAGTGAATGGGTAAAAAGGGGTATCTGTAGCGTGGCTGAGTAAATATGTTTTTCCTCTGTGTCACCTTGTACCTGTGTTAACATGACTGTGAGTGTGGGGTCATGCTTGGACTGTAGACTGTAGCAGTTGTGTGATGCAGACGTTTCCAGAGATACCACATGGACAGGTGAATTGATTTTCTCATTTGCTGGACAATCTGGAGGAAGTCTGCATGCAAGTATAATGTGCATGAACAGCACACAAAAGACTTGAATGTGTTGACAAATATAGATATTTTTAAAATCAGCCTCCGTTGTGTCTTGATTCTAGTACCTAGAAACTTGTTGATTTAAATCCAAGAGGCTTACACATGCAGAGTAAACAAATAAAATAAAACTTTTAAGTGTGTATGCATGCATGTGCAAACTCACAGGCTCAGAGGTAGGAGGTCAGTTGGGGCACTTATGGTGAGGCAGGTGTAGGCATCATTTCCATTTGGTTGAGACAGTAAATGTAGAGTCACATTAACTGTCTCATTGCCTGGGGAGTTAAACAAACTAATGAAGGATCATTTCAATCTGCTTTGTTTAACAACACTCTTCCTATACTACTTCAAACCACTATGAGTACTTCAGCATTATGCAAGCCATCATGCGATACCAACCTGCAAGCCCTAGCTGACTGGCCACCAAGGTGGCGTGTAGAGACAGGTCTTTCATGGAGTGACTGTCTGAGCTGTATGTCACAACCAGTGGAACCTTCAGATGCAAGCGGGTGACAGGAAGAGGACTCATTGTAGCGTTAACTGATAGCGTTCCACCGGTTTCCTGTTCCACCAGAGGGGAGGGGACTGGAGAAACCAGCTCAACGGAACTGGCATTGGTTTTCACACACAGCTGGAACTGCGATATGGATGACAGGAGGTGGTTCCAGTCCTAAAAGGAGATGAAAGTTTATGCTTTGCACATCAATGTCATCTCGACATACAAACATGCATGCATACAGTCACACCTGTACAACATAATCCTCCTTTTGCATACTAGTACTCATGTTTGTAAAAGAAAAGAATGCATGCTAAAATGTCAATTAACTAACCTCAGACCTACCAAATAGCATGCCTGAAACTTTTCTGCTGTTTGTGCAACTAAATGGAGTCAAGCTGTGCTCGACTGCCAGGTGCATTTCATTATGCACCTGGCATAGTGCTTCTTCACATTTTGAATGTACATTTGGCCTGGCGTGTCATGTAGCTAGTGTTTTGTTTTCCAAGACAACTTCCGTACTAACCTTTGTTGTGTCCGGGTTAGGCAGAGTGTGAGTGTGGCCGTAAGAACTGAGGCAGGTGAAGGAGAGAGCCAGAGCCAGCAGACACAGGAAAAATGTCACCGCTGGAGGATTCTGGGATACATAGTCTCTCAGGTTATTCAGTGGCTGCCAGAAACCCATCCCCAAACTCGACCTACAGCTGGGATGCCTGGAGCTGTGAACAGCACAACACAATCACTTCAGTTGAGTGTTCCATTATAGTTAACTACTGAGCCTGTCTCATTAACCTTGGTCAGTTGATACATGTTGGAACTTATTAGTCAATAGTACAGTAGGACAGGTATCTGTCGTGAAGCGAGGCGTTCAGTGCCGTTTTAAAACACTCACCATGTGTAGTTAAAAAGGCTCGGTTAAACCTTCCACAGGTATATTTAGGCGAATGTTACGTTTTATTTCACATACAGAATTTCCCCATCTACCTTCACCAGCACGCTGATTTTGGCGTCAAAACAGTCGTGCCAGTCTCATTTTTATTCGTGGTCATTGCTAATGTCATAATTCCTTGAAGCCAAATGCAGACGTCGTGGATGTTTGAGGCCTTTGACCTGTGATTGATATTGTGAAAATGCAACAGACAGACACCAACCGCCACTTTTCAATTTTCATACCGGCAGAAAACTACGTGGCCCAGGATGACCTCAGCTGTTAGTAGTTAGAAAACAAGAGCAGTACGGCCCTGTAGCGACCAACATGCATGTAGCAGGGACGTCACTTCTCAACCACCATCAACAACACACCGGTAGATTGTTGTAAATGCGAACTACATACCTTGTTGACTTTGGAGTTGCGCACAGCCCTCAACGATGACGTCTTCAATTTTGACAAACTACTATAGTTGTGTCTCTCGATTTTACGTACCTCGGAGATCAACGTCTACATTTTTAAAGTTCCGTTATATAGCGGCAGACAAATGAAAACACGAAACAGGTCTCAGTTTGAGAGCGAGGAGTGAATAGAACCAAAGAGAACCGAGAGCAATGTACTTCCTATTTCTACTCTGATTGGTCGAAGCGGAGCCGCTCTCTGCATCCTCATTGGACATTTAGCCTGGGACGTTCCACCGACAGTCCACACACCAAAATAGGGGAATTACTTTTAGATTGCTGTCGAAACACTTTACAATGGATCATGCACAATCTCAGTGAAAATTAGCACAGTGAATGTCACAAAGATGTGGTTTTGGACGTTGGATAAGTCAAAGGTGCCATGTCTCACCGTTTCTACTCTTAAGGTAGGATATGCAATGTTTTGAGAAGCAGTTTTGGTTATATTAGTTGAAATAGTCTTTATATCCTGACAGCAATCAATAAATCAAGTGCTCTGAGAAAAAAAATCTGGTGTCTGTAGCAGTCGCAATACTGTAATAAGTCTAATCATTTCATTCTACGTGCCTGTCAACTTGACCTTCAGCTCGAATTAAATGATTAGATGGCCCATTCGGCTGGAATGAAATGATTGGATGGCTTACCTGCCTGTCGATTTGCATTCCCAAACAACCAGGAAACCAGACTCGAGTAGTAGACACTGGACCATGGTGCGACGGGGACTGTTATCAGGAAAACACAGTAACCGAGCTACAACGGACAAGCAGAGTTCCCACACCAGTCCACACTTCGGCCACGTTCGGCAGAGAAATTTGCCATTCTTCACTCGCTGCTACTGAGGAAAACAAAAATGAAACCCATCTCCCAGAAGTAGCGACCGGACCACGTCGCGACTGGGACATTTATCGGAAAAAAACACCGTAATCGAGCTACAACGGGCAAGTGGACTTCTGGACACCACATTTCCCACACCAGTCCACATTTCGGCAATGTACGGTGCTGAAATTCGCCATTCTTCGTTCACTGCTACTGAGGTAAGAAATGCATCTCAAATTTTTTTACATCCTACCTTTAAGTCACTATAGTATACTAAAGCAGGTCACAGTCAGTGCATTTTACATTTGGGTAGGGAATTCTGAATATGTCTTCTGGTAGATGACATAACATTCATATAGAATAGAAATAAGATTTCAAAAGGTAGTATATTTTTATTAAATTTTCTGTTGTATCAGGTCTGAAGACTAAAGTTAATCTAACCTCCTGCTTCTTAAAGATTGGAATATCCACAACATTTACGGTATTCCAATCAAGGACACTGATACAACAGTATGTGACTAATCCACTAATTCATCTTCTATTTAGCCACTTGAGGTTAGGTGGGGAGTTGCCGACACATTCTCCATAAAGCACGCACAGAGATATAGTTGTTCAATAACTGAAACATAATTTATTAAACCATAAACTCCGGTTGACTTTTCCAGAATAATATAAAACAATATCAGATGCAGGATTCCAAATAATTTCATTACATATGTGGTTGGAAAACTGTCGCTGTCTGCCATCTAACCACAAAGAAACATCTCAATCACCTAATTAAAGGTGCCTACCGGCAGGAGCAGCATCATATAAGTCACACAGTCCTCAGGTGAGTATCAGGTAGGTGACCAATCTCAGTACACAATCAAAAGGTAAGCAAACACATTTCATAATAATATATTCAGAATGTCATAATTAACTCAAAAATCTTTATTACAGGTTTTATCTAAACTAAAAAAAACTCAATATGGCACCAACAGTATGCAATAAAAAAAAAAGCACCAATTTACAAAAGAAAGAAGTGATAAATCTGTGGTAATGACAGAGGAACATTGTCCAAGTAGCAAATTCCTTGTGCATTACTTATAAATTTGACCTCACAATCAAGAGATTTGCTTTGTCTGAGACAACAATTATTGACATGATGATTTTAAGGCATTCAGAACTGAAATGAGTGTGATTCAAATTTCTCACCTTTAGCATGAGAAACAAAAATTAAGAAAAAACAAAACAATAGATAAGATAAAAATCCAAAATCTAATTTAGAGGCTCCCACTATATACTGTAGCAGCAAAGGTTCTTGGTTTGGACAGGTGAAGCAATATTACCTCACATTCACAGCTATTATTAATCATCTGTGTTTTCACTATGATAATGCCAAGTGCAATACTTTGAATCCAGATCAATATGACAAATGTTCCAAGAACAGATAAAATCCAATGACTATCATTTCTGTTAATGTCATGTCACATTGGATTAAAGGCATCATTTCCCTTTTGTCAAAAATGGCAACAGCGCAGCTGTTACACAGTATGTACATTTATGCCACCTGTATATCAGGGTGTATGAGAGTGGTTAAGGGGACCAGGTGACTTGTATAGGCTTGAATGTCCAAGTATCAGGGTGGCCCATGTGCAGCAGGTCTTTGTAAGGGGAAGTGCTCCACTGGAAGGGCGGCACCTGGTCCCAGGTTGGCCCATTCACTGCCAGCAAACCAAACTCACGGAACATCCCATAAGATGTCACCTGCACAGGAACACACAATGCCTCAAAATTAGCAAGCATCTCTTGGCTCTTCCCAACCACAGTCTAACTGGAGGCAAAACTGAGAACATTCAGGGAAGAGGATACTGACAGAGCTGGTGCAAGACATTAAGAAAGATACAAACCTTCATGTCTGTTCCTCCGTGTGGTCTCTGCCTCAGGGCACCAAAAGGGTATGTACCATTAGCTGGGTTCAGGTCTGACCGGGCTGAGATGGCATTCTCCCCATTACCAGGCGGATCACAGCCATCACATCGCGATAACGGGTCTTCCTTATAGTTATTATACCTGAAAGGAGAGACACCGCACCTCATAAATAAACAGATTCAACTGTAATTACCATGCATACACCCAAACACAATATCCCATTGCCTGAAATACAGTTTGTTTGCATCCCAAGGACCAACACATTATGGACCTTACCTCATGAGGCGGACCATTGAATCCAAGTCTGTAACAGAGGTCTGGTCACGTCTGAAGATCTGAGCCCTAGGATTCTGGTCCAGAGAGAACCAAGGGCCAAACCTCTCAACCAGCTCCCTGCAGCCACTGGCATTGAATATCTCCACATAGTACCTATGCAGGAAGATATATGAACAAAGAAATGAACACAATAAGATATGCGCACACAGAACACATGGCATCTATATATTTAAAAGAAACTTGCTGGTACCGAAGTGAAGGGAGCTCTGGGTACTCACGGGATGTTGTAACTTGCCCAGTAGCCTTTCTCCATCAATTCGCCAGTTTTATCGGTGTAAACAATTTGTCCCCTGCAGCATTAAGAGATAAGTTAACATCATTGTATACAAACAAATCAGACGGGCTGCATTCAAGTAAAGACTTACGGAATCTGCTCCAGCACAGTGAAGAGTTTCTCTTTAATATCAGTCTTCCCTGGAGTGAAGTGGTTATAGTCCACAATCATCCACTGGTTGTTATACCTGCAACACACAGACACAGACACACACATTAACTAAATGACTGACCTTTTGAAGTTGTTTTTTAGCAGAGATCTATGGAAGTGATTTGAACAGAGATCTGTGTTTACTTCTGTGTTTACTTAGCATGACTAACCCGTAACCGATATGTAGCCTGGCTGACTTCTCATGTGATGCCTGATAAGAATGTGCAATGTTTTTGTGTACTTTACTTCTGTCAATATACAGGATGGAAGAAGACAGCAGGAAACAGACCCTGGGTTGCAAATGACATTGTGGACCTATAGTAGTGACAAACAATGGGGGTTAATAAACTAGCGGCAGCCAGATGTGTAAAAACTCACGTTCCACTGTTGTACTTGCTGAAGGTCTCTGCCCACTGCTTCCCGGTAGCGGCCAGTCGATTGGCCACAATGTTCCTCAGCCATTCCATGACTGATCCTGTGGGTTGAACAAACTTCCAGAGAGCAGGATTGCTGTTGCCAATGGTGGTTTCCAAGGTAACCTGCAGACAAGCTAGACTGAGATCAAGGACCCACATTGTCCATTCACTGAATTTGTAACTAAAAGCAACACGATTACAACATATTCAAACATTGCAGCTTAATCGCAAGACCAAGTTTGCTCAGGTCAGGTACAAGCAGCCCTCACCAGGCCACTACTCAGGATATAGAAGTCATCACCAGAGAAGATAGATCCAGGGTAAGAGGAGAATGCTTGGATTCCTCCAGGAAGCTGATCATTGTCTGAAAACATCAATCCAAATAAAGTTAGTGTGAGCTGAATCAATATTCACAGCACCATCACAGAGGCTTACAAACTTGGGAGCATAATTTGCGCAGTGTTTGTGTAACAGAGGGATGTTATCCAATGAAAAATGTAGGCCTTAAAGGTAGGGTATGATTTTGTGAGTGTTTTGGTTTCGTCTACATCAGTAGTAGTGAGCGAAGAATGGCGAATGACAGGACCGTACGTTGCCGAAATGTGGACTGGTGTGGGAAATGTGGTGTCCAGAAGTCCGACTGCCCGTTGTGGCTCGGTTACGGTGTTTTTTCCGATAAAGGTCCCTGTCGCGGGTAGTCCGGTCGCTACTTCTTGGAGAAGGGTTTTCTTATCCCCATAGCAGCGAGCAAAAATGGCGACGATTACCAAGCCGAACCGAAGTGTGTGCAGTTGTGGGGAAATGTGGTGGAAAGTAGTCCCGTTTGCCCGTTGAAGCTCGGGGGACAGTGTTTGGTCGATAAAGCTCGTCGTCGTAGCGAGGTCCGGTCACTACTTGTGTGAGAAGGGTTTCCTGCTTCTTTTCCACAGTAGCAGCGAGCGAAGAATTGCGAATTTCAGCCGAATTGTGGACTGGTGTGGGAAATGTGGTGTCCAGAAGTCCACTTGTTCATTTTTTCTCAGGGGGACAGTGTGAAAACGGTCGCTGTTGCACTGTGGTCCAGTCTCTACTTCTCGAGTCTGGTTTCCTGTTTGTTTGGGAATGCAAGTCGGCAGGTAGGTACGCCATCCAATCATTTCATTCCAGCCAAATGGATCATCTAATCATTTAATTCGAGCTGAAGGTCAAGTTAACAGACACGTAGTCTGTCCAATCATTTCATTCGGTCCGCATGAAATGATTGATTTATTGATTTCTGTCGGGATATAAAGACAATTTCAACTAATATAACCGAAAATGCTTCTCAAAACATCGTACATCCTACCTTTAAGGTCATTTAATGAGGGACTTTAGAACAGGGATAGAAATTTATAGGAGACAAATTGGCATTCGGGGAATGGAGTACCTTTAGGAGACACACTGAAGGCAAAGTTATATTTCTTCATGATGCGCAGCATGGACTGGTATGTGTTCCAGGTGTCATGTGACACCAGCAGTTCCTTATTGTTGGGTAACAGCTTAATGAGGGCAGAACAGGAGCCTGATCCTAGGAGTCTTGTTTGGCTGGATTTGTTCAGAGCCGACTCCAAGTCTTCAAGATCCCCACCCATTTGGAAAAGTCTGGTTGGACGGAGTAGTGGTGGAGAATGTGAGAAAGGAGTAAGAGGAAAAAGGTTTATGGCCTGAGAAACAAAAAAGACATCTGAGTCATACAAAGTGGACACAATGTCACTCACAGGAAGCCAAATGGGTTGAAGGAGAATGTCCCTTTGGGAAATGACAGCTGGTCATTGTAACTGTCCTCCAGACCTTTCAGCTGCAGCAGAGCCAGATGCACCTGAGAAGAAACAGAGGGAGAGACATGTCATTTCTGACAGCTGGAGGGAAATGTTCATTATGAAATTGCTTGGGATTCATTTCATTCCACAAACACTAATACAGCACCTGGTACCAGTAGGGTGAATTTGGTTGCGCCTCTATTTGTCCCTGAATCCACTGCAGATTGGTTGTGATGTAACCCTTGAGTCGCTGGCAATAACCTGACTCATAGGTCAAGGGCCCACAGTAATCCATTAGGGTGTTCATCCAGTGCTTGTAGATGAGCTAAAACACACATACACACACATTAATTCAAGCCTGTAGTTGCAGGAAATAAAACAAAACAAAAAATCCGATTGACCAGACTACCCTGTATAACCAGAAGTGGAAACTAATGGCCTGGTCTGACCTGGGATGTAAGTGCAGCCTCCACTGCCCCCGCAGCATAAGCCTGGAGACTGGCATTGTACTTCCTGCTGGTAGTGACCTCCAAGAACGACCAACTGCAACGACACGAGATGTGTATGAAAAACAGGCAAACTATCAGAGTCGGGGTGAATTACGTACATTACCTCCTGTACAGTGGACAACACGTCGCGTCAACTCACCCCGAGGTTTTGATGGCGTCCGTGAAGTTCGCCCAAGCCACATACTTGTCTTGGTATCCTTCCTGGAGAACTAGCTGTCCGGTTTGCTCATCGATAACAGCGGACACTATTTCAGCTTCAACCGACGCACCGGGAAACCACAATACGAGCAGAATTAGCGAAACATTCCACGCCGCAGTGAGCATCTTCCTAAGCCTGAACGCCATGTTTACATCGAGTCATGTGATAGCGGGTGACTAGTCACATGATAGCGGGTGACTAGTCACATGATAGCGGGTGACTAGTCACATGACCATGACCTGGGACGCGCTTTCAAAATAAAAGACGCCCCCATCGCGACATTTTCTTGGCGCCCCCGAACACACTCAAACACACAATAACAGACTTAAAACATACTGTATTGTAAATCATCAAATTTAAATTTACATGTAAAAATTATTACAATAGTGACATCTTCTCTCTCCGACTCCGAGGTACAGTTCTATGCCACAAATGTGTAATTGCAGGAGGGAATCCAGAGGTGGTGGAAGTTCTGCAACACTCTCACTGAGTGATACATTTATTTTAATTTGCTCTATCTGCATTTGTCCATAGTCCTCTCAAGACAGCATGGCATAGGAGCACTGTTCAGCGTTGTCTGAAGATCATTACATAGGCAACAGGGTTTAGGGATCTCAGTCTTCCTTGGCCCCTTCGGTTTCCATCGTCTCCATTATTCCCTCCAACACCTCTGCCTGCCGTAGTTTTTTGGGGGCCACTGAGATGGAGAATGAATGAGAAGGCAGTGAATTTAGCGAAGACAGGGAATTTGTTGTCATTTCACAAACAATCATTTGTATTTTGTTGCAGACGTTGGTGGATTTACCATGGAAATGTTCAGCTGTTTTGCGTCGCAGCGTCTCCACCGTGTCCTCAGCATCAGCCCACTCCAGCACGAGGCGTCTCCCATACAGATGGGTACTGTGGCACAGTGCAGCAAATGCTTTCTATAGAGGACACAGACACATAGTATTTAGGAGCATAGCACATATACTGTTCTATAGCACTGTACTGTCCACAAGGCTCTACATTTCTTCAATACAATTTTTCATATTAAAGTGCATACACTAACCTTGGCATCCTGTTTGGTGAGGAAGTCAATAAAGCCAAACCCCCTATGATTCCCTGACCCAGCTGCTTTCTTTGGAAGACGGACTGTCTTCAACTCTCCAAATGTACTGAGGGCAGAAGGATGAAGCCATGTCATTAATCAACATTATCCTACTGTCCTAACCAATAGTCCACACAAAATAACTGAGTGTGTGTTACCAGAACAGCTCTCGAATTTCCTTGACAGTGGCTTGGAAGGGGACATTGCGCACAAGGATCTTGGATCCAGTCTGCTTCTTCTCAACCTGCTTCTTCTTGTGCGACACCTCAGCAGACCTAAACACAGGACTGAATAGTTAGTGGAACTGGTAAGAATGATTAACTAACTAATCTTTGCTCCATAACCTCTTACATTCAGCCCTTTGGTTAAAAGTAAAGCTACCCCAGTACATAACCCCAATTTAACTACAAGAACACACATCTTGTGATGATCCAATATGCATTAATTTAGTTATTTATCACTGAAAAGAAAGACTTTTCTTGAGCTTATAATTGTAGCTGGATGACAAACATCACTGGAGATCCTGGAAGAGACCTTTCCCATGTTACCTCTATTTTCACCTAATCTCTGTGGGTTTATTGTAACACACCCAACTGCAAATGCTTCCAGAGCCTGAATGCTTCAAAAGGGGGTAAGAGAACTCTGTAGATACATGTTAGGTAGGTGTTTTAAGGCCTTGAAGTCTATGATAAAGATTTCACAGATGTTCCTTTTCTACCGTTTAACATTATCCAAGATCTTCTGAATGAACACAGGTTTTTTTTAGAATACATTTGCCTAAATAAACAAAACTTCACTCTGCTCAAGGATACAGGTAATGTACCATCATTAATGGTAGTTAGAGACACGCTGTAATGTTGTGAAATGTTAGATCCTAAGAATCTTCTTGAATTATGGTTTATGCACACTATGCCTATTTTATTCCATTATGCCATTACTCACTGTTCATTACCAACTTATTATACCACTAGGTGGGTTTCACAGTATTGAGCACTCAAACAAAACCCTACTGAAGTGAGGGATGTTTTCTTTGCCTATACCCTCTTCTTAAGCACATCTTACCTTGTGGCTTTCTCAGAAACCTTCAGCTCTAACTGGTGATCATCCACACTACAGTGCTGATGGATGGTGAGGAGAGAGAATACACATGAGCCAAGTTAAGAGAAGAAGGTCATGGGTCAAACGTTGGTAAGAGGTCAGTGATCAAGTATGAGTAGGGATAACACAAGGCTTATTAACAAGTAATAATGAGGAAGTACCTGTAGCTGCTTCATGGCTTTCTTTGCTGCCTCAGCAGTCTGATACTGGACAAAACCGTAACCCATGGACAACAGCCTGCCTAGAAACAACACAATGTGGGAAATTTGATAACTTAATTTCTTAAAATGTACGGTTCCATCCACTGCCGTCAGATGCCGGAAAACACACATCAGCAAGGAACGTTGATTTTCCCTTGTGACAGAATCTGCTTTCAAATGAATAACGTGTAACTGTGTGACAGTCACGACAGTATGTATACAATTAGACTTTGTATTATAATGTATCAAAATATAAGAGAGCACTGTTATATGGGTGACAGGGTTTTCACAGATGCAGGTAAAACTGCCTTTACACTAAGCATGGAAATCTGCCATGCCTAATTAAACTACACACACCACTTTCTCTTCAGGACTTTAAAAACCTTATTCAAGTCACTTTATGGGAAGTGTGTCATTGAGTCTAGTTCTAATAGATATGGCTCTCCCTTTCCCTGTTTATCATGTATTGTAGTTGTATGTATTTTATGTTGTGATTGCTTCTGGCTTGGCCAGGTTTGTCTTGTAATAGATCAATTGTATTTCAAGAGATCCCCTGGTTAAATAAAAGGTTAACTTTATTCTCAATCTATCTAATTCATCCCTGACAACCCATGGCTGCCGATTCAGTGATGATGTAATCTCCAGTCATTGGACCCTATAAATCAATATTCAGTCAGCTCTAGTCACTAGCTACTCTTCTGAATGTTCAGTACCTGTTTTATCTTTCTTCTTGGAGATGGTGCAGGTCTTGAGCTTGCCACATTTGGAGAATACCTACAATAAATTAACAAACAAACAATATTCAACATATATTGCTCAATAAGTCAATCCATCAACCCTTATTCCATGTAAATCAATATAACTGAGGGTCTTATTCCTAAATTGACATACCTCTCGCAGTTTCTCCTCCTCTGTGTTGAAATTAAGATTCTTAATGAAAAGTGTGGACCCCAGAGCAGACTCCTCCTCCTCCTCCTCTTCCTCCTCTTCCACTGCCCCCTCTTTCTCTGACACTTGTGCTTCAAAGTTGGACAGATTCAAAAGATATTTTGATTATTAAAGTAATCCCTTTCCCATCTAAAATAATATCTTTCCTTTGGAATATTTGGAAAGCCAAGCTAGAAAGAGACAAATACTGTACGTCTATGAGAATTTGAGGGATTCTACCTGGTTCAGGTTTGGCTGCCGTAAACACCCCAACAGGTGCCCACTCCAAATACAGTGGGATGTGATGGAACTAGAGAGAGGAGTTGAAAGATGTAGTAAGTACAAGACTTCAAAGTCTCCCCTCAATACGTGTTGTGCATGTACAGTGTCACTGGTGAGAAGCTATACCCACCTTGCTGTAGGCCAGCCTGGTGAAGGCACGTTTAGCTTCAGTTGGCTCCAGGAACTCTATGATGGCAGTGAGTCCTGAGGGCGGTAGCACCACTCGGCCCAAAGAGCCATGGGGCGAGAACAGCTCCTCCATCTCCGACACTGTCACCTCCGCTGGGAGGTTTTTCACCAGGATCACAGTTGTACTCCTTGCTGCTGCTGCCTGTATGCAAGAAGGCACACACAGGACATGTAGCAAAATAATACAAACTTAATCAAGGTTATGGCCATTTTGAAATGTGTGTGCATGAGCATTTTGAGTTGTTGCTAAACATACCTGACTGAAGGAATCCAGACACACACTGTTGTCCAGTAGGAACTGGCGAGTCTCCTGGACGATCTGGGTTTCTCCCAGAGCCATCCTCACTGCAACACTACCCCTTGACTCCTGCAGGGGGGGACAAAGCCCAGAGAGGTGTAAAGTCAACTTTTAAAGGTAGGATGTACGATTTTGTGAGTGTTTTGGTTTCGTTTTGGTTTACCTCAGTAGCAGCGAGCAAAGAATGGCAAATTACAGCGCCGTACCTTGCCGAAATGAGGACTGGTGTGGGAAATGTGGTGTCCAGAAGTCTGACTGCCTGTTTTAGCTCGGTTATGGTGTTTTTTTACAATAAAGGGCCCCGTCGTGGGTAGTCCGGTCACTACTTCTGGGAGAAGGATTTCCTGATTGTTTACCTCAGTAGCAGCAAGCGAAGAATGGCGAATTTCTTCGCCGAACGTGGCCAAAGTGTGGACTGGTGTGGGAAATGTGGTAGTTCGGTTACGGCTTTTGTCGATAACGGTCCCCTTCGCACCATGGTCAAGCATCTACTACTCGAGTCTGGTTTCCTGGTTGTTTGGAAATGCAAGTCGACAGGCAGGTAGGCCATCCAATCATTTCATTCCAGTCTAATGGGCCATCTAATCATTTCATTCGAGCTGAAGGTCAAGTTGACAGGCACGTAGTCTGGAATGAAATGATTGGACGTACTTATTACAGTATTGCGACCGCTACAGACACCAGATTTTTTTTTGTCCCAGAGCACTTGATTTATTGATTGCTATCGGGATATTCTATGGACTCATTCCTGCACCACTCTATTGTAAACAATGGAGTGCTCTGGCGCGCTCTGCTGGACAAACTACGTGATGACACCATTTCTAAATCACCCCAAGCATCTTTTTCTGCATTATATGTTCTGTAAAAAAGGTCAAGTTGGACGGATTGGACTTGTTAACTTGACCTTCAGCTCAAATTAAATGATTAGATGGCCCATTTCATTCGGTTTGTATTCACACCAAACTGTTTTGTTCAGGACTCACAGTTTGGTAACGTTACGCCCTCCAACCAAACAATTCCAGTCGTTGCATTTACAAAAGTTAAAAGTCTGGTTTTCCACCGGATACGTTTAAAGTTTCCCCTGAACGTTTATAGCAGTGGACGTTGATCTCTTGGCTTGGCAGCAGCAAACCATGAGCCGAAGCAGAAGTTAACCAAGTTAACCACCGGTTGACTAGTGGCTAGCACGATTTTCTATCAAGCAATCATAAGATATACACAATCATGACATTTTTAATGAAAATGTGTGCAGAATTGTGTACTCATTCTACGACATATTTCAGAATCGGAACCGTACAGTTAGTAGTTTGCTAAATTCATTACCCATCAAGTAATCTGTAATATATTAGAATAGGCAGAAGTGAACCAGAGGCGAACAGAAGTGACGTCAACTTCGGCTTCCTATTGTGCTTAATGATCCACAGTGCATGCAGTGAATGGATGAATGGCATATGGTGGAGTGGAAATATACATGGTGCATGAATGTGGATGAGAATATGGGCGGGGGGTGCTACTCACATGATCCAGAACTTGGCTTTTGGTGGTGTTGTATTTCTCAGCAATGGCATCTGCCACTGCACTTGTACCCAGAAACAGGGTGTTCCAGTTGTGGGAGCTAGAAAGGAAATTCAAAGAAAGTCAGAAACAAATAAGTAGAAGTACAGCATTGTAGCGGAATTTAAAATTGGTTAGAGAGACTTGCACCCAACAGATAAATGTGCGAGTGTGTGTACCTGGAACTTGAAGTTTTATTTTTAGCATCTTTTTGCCGTTTGTAAGATGAAGAGCCAGGACCACCAGAGTCTGAGGACTCAGTCTTTTCCTTCTTCACTGTAGAGGGAAGAAGGTGAAGCATCCTGCCCTAAAGGTATGCGAGAAAGGAATGTTTGTATTCTGCTTCCCCTTTATTTGAAAATCAATTAACTAAATCAATTCTATTTTAGACATTACAGCTGCTGTAGTGCACAATGACAAAGTTACCTGAAATATGTGTCCATCTAACTGAGCCAGAGCTGTCACAGCGTTCTCTGGAATCATGTAGGTTACAAAAGCAAATCCTTTAGACTTCTTGGTCAGGTTGTCAATAGGGAAGAGCACCTCAGATAAGGGACCTGTAGAGAGTATAGGGTCATGAACCCAGATAAGAGTGAATACTGTGTGTGACTACAAGCTTGCATGCACTTTTATTTGTGTATACGTGTATGCATGTGTTTTAGCGCACCATGTTTACTAAATAGGTCTTTGATGTCTTGCTCAGTGCAAGTGTAGGGAAGGTTTCTGATGAAAAGTCGTCCGGACTCCGCAACATCTTCTTCCTCCTCATCCTCCTTCAGCTTCCTGGTGAAGTTTCTGTCAATTTCTTTCTCCC
>CABFOP010107118.1:0-18925 GCA_900683385.1 Anoplogaster cornuta | reverse complement strand
ACTACACAGTGTTCTGTGTGTTTGTGTGCGTCGCTGTTTCTATTTCTCTTTTTTTTTTTATTTATATCTTTATCTCTCTCTCTCTCTCTCTCTCTCTCTCTCTCTCTCTCTCTCTCTCTCTCTCTCTCTCTATTTATGACTTCAGCCATTGCATCTATAACCCAAGCTAAAAGTGAGGTATCACTTCTGCAAACAATTCTGCAAACACAAAACCCATAATATGATTGATTTGCACTGTATTGCTGATACTGCGCTGGTACTGGATTGGAATGCCTCTTACTAAATGCTCTGCTCTAGTCAAACGTTCTGCTGTGACAGATGTAGAGTAGGCTGCCTGTAACTGTAGCGCACTGCAAAGGTGGCCTCCGCCAGGACGCTTTTCTCTCTACTATGAGTGACACAACAACATCAAAAACATGTCACTGCAAAGCATGTCATGACCCTGTCACCCTGGGCACACGGCACAGCAGACAGTTGATGAGAACAGGGGGGTTGTAGAGACAGGAAAGGGAAAAAAGGGGGTGGGGGGAGGAAGAGGGAGTGCTAAAGAGAAAGGGAGGAGTTTGGAGTAAGGGAGACTGAAAGTTACAGAGGGTGAGAGAAAGAAATGAAGGGGCATAAAAAGGAAGAGGGGAGTGAGGGAGAGAGATTGATCAAGGGAAGCAACGAATAATAGAAAAGGTCGAGAGACAGTCAAATATAGGGAAAACAGGGCTATGAATTATTCCGCTCTAATCCTGTCTGACAGCAGTCTCTGAAGGCATTTTTTACAATGAGGTGTTCTTCCGCTACAGACAAGTAGTCCAACCTGCCGAATCAAATATTAACGACTTCATATCTGCATGGGTGTAGATCTCTGGGCTCGACCTACATGACACGACAGCATAAGCCCCGATGCTCTGAGCTCTGGACCAGGTGGTATTCTGCTGCAGTGAAGGCACAGTATTAATTGGAACAGCCTCGGAGAGCGATGAATAGAAATATTTCCCCCCTCTAATTGGGTTTGAAGGTGATGTGAATCCAGAACATGACACGCAGTTGTTCTCTCTAAGCAAGAGACACAAGTCTTAAACCCAGAGACCAATTTGTAGCCAAGTCAGTCAGTCTGACTGCCTTACTGTCATGGACAGTGGTGCCACGGGACAAGGTGAAAGGGGGGATAGGTTCAGATAGCGGTGTGTGTGTGTGTGTAGGGGGCAAAACACATGTACAAAGTCAATGTAGAAGGGAGTCAATGTGTGTGTATGTGTGTCTGAGGTGAAGATGTACTCTGATTCTAATTGTGAGAGTTGTTGGGATCAATTCCATGATTCTTATAGATTAAACTATAGGCTACATTTGAGACAGTCCTGTGTAAGCTAAAGGCTACTCTTGTACTCGTGAGGAAATAACCTAAATCTAATTCATGCAAATCAAGAAATAATAATAATGATGTTACAAGAGCAATAATAATTTTGCACCAATTCACTTTGAATGCATGAACGTATCTTTTCACGCTCCACCTCCACCATACTATTCGAATCTATTCCGCTGAGAAAAAGCTAAATCGACAGATGCCAAGAGTCGACCCCTTAAGCTTGTTAGAGTTGAGGATTTGACTCTTTTGGGTTCAAATCCCATTTCTCACTTCTCATTTCCTGGCTCATTTCTAACCCCTGTGTCAATTCAACAGGGACACAGGAGCTACAGACTGTGCTATATACATCAAACAGTTTCAGTTGGATATGTAGGCATTTAATAAGAAGAGTGAATAATTTGCTCTATTCACATAGTGTCCATGTTTGATTTACACCATTCTCGTGGTGGGAACAACCTAGAAGACAGTGAAGCAGAGGTAAACAACAACAAAACAACAAAAACAACAAAAACACAAAAATATTCCTTTTATGTCCTTGAGATATGAGCAGACGAGGCCAAATTACCCAGGAAGATGCATATAGAAGGTTATAGCAATGTTATATTCATTACCAAGCCAACTAGGTTGTGTAAGTTGTAGTCAACAATAACTAGGAGTAGCATTAGTTTAAACCAACTCAAGTCACCTAAGGCTAGCGTTATTTAGCAGACACAGCTAATATAAACAATTTGACTGTGAACAAAGCACCACTAAGGGCATGAAGCATAATTTTAGCATATTACTAATATCTTACTTATATACTATATTACTAATTACTATTAAACCAGAGTTACAAAGTGCTTCACGAAGACATATGAGAAAAACAGAAACAACAGAAATTACAGAACAATACAAATCAATAAAGTGTCCAAATGCGTGTGTCCAAGTGTCCAAGATGGTGTTTAAAGCAGAAGGTTTGCAGACGTAATATCGAGGGGAAGGCTATTCCACAGCTTAGGGGCCATTACCAAAAAAGCACAGCCACCTCTGGATTTTAGTTTTGAACAAGACACAACCAAAAGTCCAAAAGAGGTCTACCGGTCTATAAAGCATCAGCAGATCACTGATGTATAAAGGAGCCTGGCCATGCAACACCTGACATTTAGTAAGAAGAATTTTGGCAATCCAATATTTAAATGGCAGCCAGTGCAAGGAGGCCAAAATAGGAGAGGTGTGAGAGCCACAAGCAGTCCTTGTCAGAAGCCTTGCAGCAGAATTTTAAACTTGCACTTAAACTTGCAAATTGCAGACAGGCAATGCAGGTTTGACTAAGGCAATTATACATTACAATAGTCAAGGTGTGAAAAGACCAAGGCAAGGATGATTTTGTCCAAATCAAGGGAAGATAAGCCACATTTTGGCAATATTTCTCAAATGGAAAAATCTGGACTGAGTTAGAGACTTCAAATGTTGCTCAAAAGTGGGTAAAAAAAATCACACCCAGGTTTCTGGATGCCTGTTTGATATTAGGTACCAACAGTCAAGGCACTACCTCATTTTGTCAGTTATATGACTCAGGTCAAGAACAAGAAACTCACTTTTATTGGAATTCAGTTGTAGAAATTTGTGTGCCATCCAGTCTTTTATATCCATAAGATCATTGGGCTTTACTGAGAAATATAGCTGAGTATCATCTGCATAACAATAGTAAAAGACACAACCAAACTGACTGATTATGTGCCCCAGGGGTAACATACAGTATACTGTAAAGGGAAATTAGGATAGGGCATACAATAATAATTGATAAATTAATAGAAATTATAAAGTTTTTTAATGCTGACAATTAATAAGATTTCAAACTTTTTTGTTTGGAGATACAGTAAACATAACAACATGATGTAGCTGCCTGCTAATATTAGCTAACATTATGGACAGGTGACAGTAGGTCTTACTTTAATCATCATGTATTCACTCCATTTGCAGTAGCCTTTGATTTGGCCTTTCAAAGCTCTGCTCATCAGCCATATTGAATGGTAATTCTGGTGTATACATTTTTCTGTCCTATGACCGGTTGAGTTTGCCTTTGTTTACATCTGTTTGCTGACTTTTGGGTAGTTTCTCACCTCAAGTATGATGTAAATCAAATGTCATTCTCATGTAAATAAAGTGAATGAGAGTGATTGGATTTATAGAGAACAAAGGCATATTCAACGTGAATATTGTCCATTGACTGTGGGGATAAGTGCTGAAAGAAATGAGAGTATTGAAAATTACTCTAGATAGGTGTGAATGGCAAAAGGTGTTATTCAATGAGTGTGAGAAATGTGAGGAGTAAAAAAAAAAAGTGTGGTGGACCACATTTTCATTGAGCATGCAGAGAACAGTTTCTCCAACTAGCCTGGCATTACTCACCCCTGGCAGAGGGAAGATAGGTTGTGGCTACAGGGCTTCATGGATCGTAGGACGCAGAACTCCAGGGAAGCAAAGGGGAGGACAGGGGTGTACTCCAGGGTGTCTGGTATGGAAGAGAGATGAGGAAGTGGAGAAGGACTGTTGTTGTCCCCGAGGTTAATGTAGGACTATCATTTGCAGAACTGTCCTCTCGCGGCTGCATCTATTTCAGCAACTGCTATAATAGATTAGGGAATAGGGATGGGGCGAAAGAGGGGTTTAAAAAACACTAGATGGAACATTGTATAATCTGGTTTGCTAAATACAAAGGTGGACATTTAAATATAATCCAGAGTTGGCTGTGGGCAGGGAATGGGCTCTGATTCTGCCATCAGTGCTCACAGGTTACAAGAAAAGTTTAATTTAAATGTACTGTTAGATACTGGTAAAGTCAGGGATCAATATAGCTGCTGTGTGCATGAACAGTTTTGAAGAGTTTGTTATTTAATAAAGTAACGAAGGATGATACACTGATACACTGTTGACCATAATATTTTCCCTAGTTTTTTTTTTCTTCCTAAATGAGCTTTAAGGAAGTCCAAAAAGACAGTTCTGTGTTGTAGAGGTTTGCAAGGATCACGATGAAACAAGATTGATATAGCCTGTGGCCTCTTTTTTCTGCTCTAAATAATCCGAAGGATAAATCCAGTTGCTAAGCCAGTTCCTCAAAGGGCTGACCTTTTGATAAGCCCATCTGTCAAATTTATGTCAGCTCGGAGATGCTTTATTGCAGCAACCTGGAAATGGCTCATGTTGACATAAGATCATTTACAAGCTTCTCCCAGCACCCTCAAGGCTCAACATCTCTATACTAACAACAGCAGATTATCCTTGGAGCCAAATAACATGCTTCAGCCTCCACTTCATCTTAAATTGTATTGTTATCAAGAAGAGACAGTTCCTGTGTATAGAACATAAACTTTTCAGCAGTAAAACTTTCTTTCCAAACTTTATTCTTTATTTTTCCTGGATTTCACAGCTCCCCTCTTTAATTTTATGATGGCCATTTTGTCTCCCTTCTATTAAGCATTTGATTTAATTCAACCACTTTTAAGCTTTTGGTTTAATTTGATCTTATTTAATTCAAGGCGACAAAATAATACAGGTCAAAGCATCCGAATTTTAAAGGTGATTGGTGTCTGTGACGGAAGCGAGCTACTGGGGCTGGGGATGGCAAAGTGAATGTGATAAAGAAGAAAGGGATGGTTGAGTCACTCATGTGTCATCTGAATCTGGTTATCTGTCTTGGGCTTCCTGTTTTCTTGGGTGAGCTAGCCTGGAACCATCAGGATCCTGCTCTCTTTCCCTCATTCATGCGGACTGTGACTTCCATTGAACTGAGCGCACACTGCTGAGATAAGGGCTCCAGTGAGGCCAACTGTGGCAATGAAACCAGCGAGGAAAACCTGGTGGACAGAGCCATCTGGCCATCTCCACCGTCCTCGCTCTGCTGAGCACAAAGCTGCAGCCACCTGTCTAGTTTGCTACACCATCCAGCTGAAGTTGAATACCACCGGGATGGCAAGACAAGATAACAAACATCAAACGCATGTGTGTGTGTGCGTGTGTGTGTGTGTAAGAAAAACTTGGAAGAAAAAGACAGGGGAAAAGCATTTCCCTTTAGAGAATAACATTCTGTTTGCAGGTCTGTATTGCTCCCAAGGCATCATACAATATGTGCATGCGAAGCTACTGCAGGTCTTTCTCCTTTTTGCTCGAGTCTCTCAGGTTGACTGTTTCCCTGCTATGTCGAAACAAATGCAACTTCCAGCCTGTTTGTACTCAGTGACTGAAGTTTGGGCAAGGTCGTCCACAAAAGCTTGTGCGCTGCACTGATACTTTTGTGACGGTATTCCCACAGAGAATATTGTGTTTTATCTGCATCTATCAGCAAAGCATTTGGCATGGGAAAAACAAACATTTATCTAGTAACCAACACCACATTGCTATGATGCACTGCATTCTGCCACTGTCGTAACCTCCAGGAGCTTCACATGCCAAATAAGCTGAATAGCTGAGCTGTTTGGCAATAACTCAACACACTTTTAGAGCGGTTAGCAGCTTTATCTTACCCTCCTTCACTACACCAGCTGACATTGCTAGCTGTCAGACCTCAGTGCCATTTACAGATACACAACATGAGAAGGGGAGGGAGAGAGGCAAGACTCACCAGGGAGACAGACCAGGGAGCGGAGAGACCCACATCTACCGAGCCTGTCAGTGAAGGAATTTGAGACAGGAAGTCCAGAGAGAACAGACGAAACCCAGTTGGATCTTCACCAGATGATAAGTTATCTAGTCATTACACCATCAGAATTAAATGATAAGATTCCAATTACCTGCTAATTTAAACCACCATCAAATATATAATAGTAAAGGATGATGGGAGTCTGCCACAGGATTTCCTGTTATAATAGCCTTCTGCAGCAAAAAGGAAATTGAGAAACCCTCACAAAGACATGAAATAGGGATCTGTAAATCATCTGTCTGGATTAAAAATTGTTTCTAGGCTGAATATGTGTATTCCTGTTCCTTCTAACTGAAATGATGGATGAAAACACTGGTGGCGTTAATGTCTGAAGAACACTATCCAATTGCATTCACAAACACTCCTTTATTGTATCTGACACTGTGTTTTCAATGGCTAATCTATCTCTTGTGGTGATTCTCCAAACAAATCTAATGTGAATCTATATGGCTCAGATTGTCCTCAGCCCAACAGTCTTGTCCTCTAATTAATCTGTCTTGTCTCTCCGCTTAAACACTGGATCAGTTTGCAGGACTGCTGCATTATTCAACATAGCTGTGGGCGGGAGAGGAAATCTGCGGTCTGGAGTCACCTTATTCTGGGCAAAGTAAGGGAGTTGGAGAAGGATGAGAGAGAGGCATGAAAGTAATGGGAGTGGAGTCGAGGTCGGAGGAGGAAAGAGGAGGACACACAAAGAGAGGAGAGGTTGAAAAGGCGAAAAGGAACGAAATAGGGTAGGAGATTAAAAAAGTGGACAGATCAAATGGTCGACGTGGTTCAAAGCTAAATGAGCTGCTAACAGACCGCATCCATATGAGAAATCTCAGGCAGGAGGTTCAGAACCTTGTGGACAGGAAGTCTATGTCCAGCTGTCAGTTCTCTGCAACTGCTGACTAACCAATCATAAAACCACACAGATTTTTTTTGCATTGTATGCATTTAAGAACAACCAATGGTGAAGTGCTGAAAACACACCAAGGAATTGAAATACGATACATAATACCACAGACTGGCTGGAGATTACAACAAAAACACAACTACATCTCTTTTTCCCCTCGCACGTTTGCTTTATTGTTGATCATTCTTCAGCACAAGCCCCTTCCCAACCCAAAATACATCTGTAATCTCCCTCTCTCTCTCTCTCTCTCTCTCTCTCTCATTAAATACACACCTTGCCCCACAAAAAAAATGGTCAAAACACAGTAGTCTTGTTCCATTGGTTCAACATCATACAGAGACACTCAAGAGAAAACAATGGGACGCTCGCAGCAGTCACCGCCACTAAGCGAGCAGTCATAATAAAAGC
This sequence comes from Anoplogaster cornuta, assembly GCA_900683385.1. NCBI lineage: Eukaryota > Metazoa > Chordata > Actinopteri > Trachichthyiformes > Anoplogasteridae > Anoplogaster > Anoplogaster cornuta. The sequence continues at coordinate 11,584 of CABFOP010107118.1, read as the reverse complement.
TTTGGAATGGTAAAAGTACAATGCGCTCACAGTTTTGGCTGCTGAAATACACAGTGGTTGAAATAAATGAACATGTCAAAATTAACTAAATGAAATGAGTCAGGGGAAATGCAAACGGATTGGAAGAAGACAATGGATTCATACATGCTTTGATGGCCAGCGGATCTGTTTTATCAACAGAGCTGGGATGAAAAACCAGGGCGATGTTCATACTTGGTTGTTACAGTTCTGGCATAAACTCACAAAATGGTCATTTTACAGCACATTCAGCTTTGTGGTTACTTTGTGGTTACTTACTGTACGTCTTTACTCTGGGCAAACATATAGTATATTATTCACATAGTATTCACATAACAGAAATATACATCTATATATACACATTCCCTCCACCCTCGAAAACAAGTGTCCAGGCACTTCCTGCTGTAGTCCAGTCATTCTGCGATGGAATACTTACTCTTCAGTTACCTCATCATCTATCCTTTCCAAAAACAAGATGCACTATCAGTGAAATGTGATATAGGTATACTGGTGGACTCCTCCCATCTACCCAGACTGTGAACTGCAAACCAGTGACAGAGTACATCTAGCTGCCTTATCTGTGGTTCTATGGGTTTCAAGGTTTCTCTTAGCGGAGGTTCTTACAGGTTTGGGGGGTGGGGTGCTGGTTCAGAACATTTGTTTGGCGTGTTAGCTTTACCTAGACACCCCCGAAACATCTGCAGCTAAAGGAGAGTCAGAAGATATGGTAGCACACAAAATATTTTGATGAGTACTGGTGAGGACTGGATTTTCTTGGCTCTGAAACACATTTTTTAAAGATAAAAAGGATTGCTTGTCCTTTTATGTTCATACCAAAGCTGACACTGGCATGCGTTATACACTGATCATTACAGTGCATCACACGTGCCAACCTGCATGAGGTGTTTCCAACTGATTCAGACTTTGACAGATCCAGTGGCTCACACCAATCCTCAGGCATGTGCGTAGAATGTAGAATAGGCTTCTTAGTTTGTGTGTGGCCAAGTCACTAATACTGAACAGCAGGGCGATGGGTAATGTTTTTCTTATTCCTTCCCGCCCTATAAACATATCTTACCAATTTTAAAATGAAAATGGCCACCAATGTGAAAACCAATATGTTTGGTAAATTAAGTTCATTATTCAATGATGACACAAAGTAGCTTTGTTTTACCTTTGCACACTGCTGTTGTCCCTTTTTATTTATTTATTTTAAATTGTATTTATGTCACTAGGAACAACATCTAATGTTCAAAATTGTCAAAATTGACCCCCTACCTGAAAGGGTTATTATAAAATTCAACTGGTTTAGCTTGCTTCCACAATTTACAACCAAATGGAGAGGTTGTACTTTTGACAACAAAGGAGTATGAGCATTACCGATTGAAAGCACCTTAAAACCTGGAACACAGTACTGGTTCAGACACTTCACCACAGCATGATGGAACATCATTTTACACATCGCCACTATGGCATGTCAGTATATTTCTAACAGTTTCCCTGCTCGTTTACTTTCATTTTTACTTTATAAAATACAAACAATCACTTTGGACCAAGAACATCAGCCGATGCAGTACATATGTTTGTGGGCATATATTAAGATGAAGCAGTAGAACAAAGTGAAGAGAGGATTCAAGTCAGTCTATGGGATTGGCACCGTGACAATAATGAGACAGGAATCTCCCATGGTGGCACCGGGCCCAGTGCTGTGGCCCCAAGAATCCTCCACCTACTGTAGAGCACACATGGTAACCCATCACAAACATTATGGCAAAATACATCACATTGCACTACTGTACATTTTCTGCATCAATACTATTGATGACTGAGCTGATCTATCCTAAAATTGCAGGTATGGTGTTTAAACCTCTGTTGCTGTTTGTACATTAGTATGAAGACCTTTGAGATTCGTCCAATGGTTTGAATCAATCCTTTATATCAGGGGGAAATAAGGCAGTTTATGGTATGGTAGATAAGTCATGCCTCAACCACAGTGAACTGCTGTTGTAGCTCTTAGAGAGAAGACAATGCTTCCATGTAATAGTCAATGCTGCTGGAGCTGTGGAAATGCATCCAGCTCCTTCCTGTCTGAATGAAATAATGAAACACAGCCAAGGTGACCCTTCTTCAGAACGGACAGTTCCATTGTAGCACAAGAGCTTTAGTCCAGAGGCAAAGAGGACCGAAAAAAGCACAAAAAATATCAAAAAGAGATAAACATCACCAACAAGGAGGAAATCACAGCTGTACATTAAAGGTTAAAAGTTAGAATCTTGACCATGTGTTTTTCCCCCCTCTCCTTCCTTTGCTTTGTCCTTCCAAATCTGAGTCCATAGGTCCAAAAAGTAGATGGTCACTGACTGCCGAAGCCAAGCAGAATCACCAACACATGGGATACATCAGTTATGGTAAACATGTTGCTATCTCCCTTCAAAGCAGTCCAAGTACTCCAGGATAAGGTCATAGCAAAATCGATACTGGTCCTGAGGAGAAATACCATACGCATAGATTGGAAACAGAAATAACAGGAAAAACGACATTTCAAGCAACATTACTTATTTATTTAGAAAAAGAAAATCCAATTTGGCTGCGGGGTCCACCAATCATCTTGTGCTTTGAAGTAGAGCCTGCACACCTTGATCTCCTTTAAATGGCTTACTTTATGTGGATAACCAACGTCAGGTTGACCTGATGTAGAACCAGTATGGATCGAAATGCGTTAAATAAAGCAAGCCATTTAAAGGAGGTGTCAAGGTGTGCAGGCTCTAAGCATGTAAGCATGTTTTCACATTAGCCTTGCACTCATCATCTCTGTGCACGCCACCCCCTTTCTCTCCACCAATCCTCTTACCAGAGACTCCACCATGTTGGGTTTGGAGTTGCGCAGTGTCTTGACAGCATAGAAAATGTCCACCATGTTCTGGTACTGGATCATCTCAAGCAGAATGGTGCAGGCACAGAAGGTCCCACTGCGACCACCACCATTCCTGTGTAGGTGAATGAGCGTTATAGAGAAACGTATTTCTTATACTTGGTCAGCATATCGCATATACTTGGTCTCATACATTTACTCCATGTATACATTTAAATATATCTCCCATCCCCAACAATGTGTACAAAATATGTTGATACAGAAATTTATTTTTTTCTTTTCTTTTCTTTTTGTCCCTACTTTGTAAAGCGTCCTTGGGTCCCTTGAAAGGCGCTATATAAATCTTGTAAGTTATTATTATTTATTTATTTTTTATGTATTTGTTTATTTGAAAAGGGACAATGCATATTAATGAACATTTCATTTACAGAAATGTAAATATGCCAGATTATAGCCAGAGGCTAATTTACATCTGTAGTCCCTTGGGCAGGTAGTTGTTAAAAAAAAACATAAAAGAGGCACATCACTCAAACACATCACAAAATACATACACAATATACAAGAACACCAAAGAGGCACATCAATCAAACACACCACAAAATACACACAACATATACAATACAAACATACGACAATTCAGAAAAACAAGAATTGAGGCGGGAACATACACAGTTTAAAACATTTAAAAATGGGGCAGAAGGAGGATGAGAGATTTTTATTTTTATAGTCAAATGGGAGATTCTGTAAGGAACACAAAATTGATATTCTGTGGCATTTCCACAGAAATGTTGTCCTGGTCATCATTAGATGAAATGCAATATCAATAAACTACTAGAGGACAATCCACTTCCTCTCTCTTGAGGCAAACCCATGGGAAGGTGGGCATGGAAGCCTCAGCAGCCAATACAAGCCATATTACGGTAATCAATCGTCGTCAGCTCTTTGGCAGTCTAGGATTTACGGTTGTGAGAACCAACGCATTCTGTATTAAGCCATAATTGATTTCATCTCCATAAACTCTTTCCTGGTTGTCGTGGGTAACACTGTGTGACAGCGCTGAGTGATGCGCTTTTAGATGGCAGCAGTGAGGGTGAACGTGTGATGGGTTGGCAATGAGCTGGACGGCCTATTCATATTCATCAGCAGGCGTGTGCTCTGGGGGCTTATGACAACAGAAGAGTTACAGCACACCACACCACACTGCACCACACATCACACCGCAGAGACAAGACAGGGTCGCACTCACTTCTCTAACAAACCTACTAGTTAATAGCTTCGACCATGACTCCACAGGCTGTTTTTTTTTAACCCTTTAGTTTTAAATGTCAAATGGGGTTTTGAATGTAAATCTTCCAACAAAGTTAATTCAACTTTTGAGGACAGATCGAGTGCGTGTATATGATGTGTGTGTGTGTGTGTGTGTGTTGCTAACAGGCTACTCACAGGCAGTGGACGGCGGTGCGTCCTTCTCCACACTCCCGTTGCCATTTGTGCACTTGGGCCAGCAGGTTGAGGAAGGCCTTCTTGGAGTCGGGCACGTCGCGATACGCTGACCAGCGCAGGAATTGAAACTGACAAACCACCAGCTGGCCCTCTTGGAGCTTTAAGATGCAACACAAGACATAAAGCACATGGAATCTGAGTGCACGTGTGTGTGTGTGTGTGAGCCTACAGTACATGCGTGCATACATTTGTTCTCATATGTCTGCATGTCTACACGCTTGGTGCGCGAGCTTCAGTATTTTTGCACGTGCCGGTTAACACCACGGTTTGAGCGCTCCCCAGGCTGGGGAACCGGCCGCCTCAGCTGTGCTCAGTCAGCAGTGCGACTCTGAGATTTATGGGTCTGCTGCTGTGAGCAGGACCCGAGCTGTGCGTGAGAGAAAGGTTCCCTGTGTGTTCATAGTCTTGCCCCATAGAATCCCCCCTAATACTTAAGGAGCAGTGGACGACTGTAAGTCATGCAAATTGGGCCGGAGAAGACACCACCGATGCATAGAGGAATTACCTTGGCGGAGATGGGATTTACACTCTGTACATTTTTGTACTACTCTTACACCCCCCATACATGCTTAAAATGTGCTTTCTTTGACTTTTACTACCCTTGTTTATTATTGCCATACATAAGAAATTAGATAACATAAGAGAGAGAGAAAGAGAGAAAGAGAGAGAGAGAGAGAGAGCTGTATTAGTTTTCTGTGAATTGATTCCTTCCCAGATGTGTATGGTGCCTTCTCCTTGACAGCGCAGTGCAATGAGAAGAAGAGAGGTGGCATAGGTAGAGAGGGGAATGACAAGGGCAGCCGACAGTGGAGGTGACGATGTCAATCAAGGGAGGAAGTTTCTGGGCAGTGCCTGTCGCACCGCTCGCACCGGCAGCAGGGACAGGGCTTGCATGCAGATTTCCACAGTAATTGGTTGACACTAATCCTATGCAGAATGTACGTGTGCGCTTATGCAAATTCCCGCGCATACTTACAAATACAGAGACAACACAGCGAAGTGGATGTTTGCGCACAAACAAAGTTAAAATGACTGGCTTGTACACATGCACACACTTGAAGGCAAAGTAGTTTTCCACGCAGTGACACAATCCCCTCTGCTACCTGTACTACGACAGAGCTGTCAGTGAGTTTATTTGGCTTTTTTTTTCTATGCCACCTATTTCAGAACGTCTGCCTAATTCTCTACATGTCAGATACATCATTTAAATGTGTGACATGGTTTATGAACAAAACAAAAAGGAAAGAGAGTGTCTCGCAGAATGAAATAAATATTTCATTCTGCGATGCCATATTATTAATGAAATAATATGGCATGCATTATGATAAAAGTCCCCTCTTTAGTATGACACCGGACACATGAGAGAGGGAAGATGCCTCTCTAGGTAATGACAAGCAGAAATTGAAAAAGGGAGCGACTGACCTTTATTGCATGCATGTCAATGAGCTTCTCTTGCATGTTTTCCACAGTATGGGGAGTGCTTGTTATAAGTGCCCTTATGGAAATACTGGATGTGCTAATTCGATTCTCTGCATTCTCTTAAAGTCCTTTGTAGTATGTATAATCTGAGATATCAATACATTCTTTAACGATCTACCAAAGTGCTCTGTACAGATCTTCAGGCTATAGTTTAGTGTATTTATTAGACTTCTACTCGTGGGACATATACTAGAGAAATATAGACAGATAATGATGTAGAGGCCCCGTGGCAAATTATCTATAGAAGTAAATCAAGTGAAGCCTTCAGCCTTTGAATAGCCCACACACATAGTTGTGTAGACAATTCAAATCACATCAAGGGTGATGAATGCTATTCATCATTTAAATCGGAAAAACCTCATACAATTATGAAACCACACAACACTCCAACTTATAGTTTTCAAATAACAAGGTTTGAAACCACTAATCATCTAAAAACTTTATCTGAGGGTTTCAAGTGTATACTTTACATGCATACAGTAGTGGCTTTGAAAATTCAGGCAAGCTTTATAGAGTGTACAGTATAAAGTAGCATCTTGAACAGTAGGTAAAATCTACAAGGAACACAGCTACTGTATTCCCAATTATGTTAGATTAAATTATTCTAATAAAACACCACTGGAACAGGAACAGCATGTCGTGCACCGGCAATTTCATATAATGACTCACTCTTGTGACGTTCTTGACCCGAAATAGACGAGTGATGACATCCTCATCTGCTGACATGGACAGAAACTCCACTTCCATGGGCCCGTACTGCTGTAAGCCAGGCTCCGGCCAGTACTGGACGCATGGCTACAGGTAGAGGACAGAGCAGGTCAAAGAGAGAGGGGAGATCATGTGAACGGTGATGAAATACAGAACATACAGTGCATAAACTAATAAACTAATGTCTGGCCAAAGAATTGCAATAAGCGACTCCATAAAGAGAATTTGCTCAGCTTTGATCCACAACAATTTCCCACACGTACCTTGGGGAGTGCACTTAAAATCTAGGATTATCACAAATGGGAGCAGTTCAAATAGATCAGATGATGAAATTAAACAAGTGGGTACAGTAGGAGGGGTGTGAAGGTGGTGGTGGGGGTGGGGGGCATGAATGTGTAGTGTGTTTACAAGAGAGAGTGGGAGAGACATGGGGAGAAAGAGATGTAATGTGCCTTGAGACATTGCAACAAGAGGGAGACAGAGTACCTCATGTGCCATGAATGAACTCTATGAAAGATTTCACAATAAGATCTCATTTTTCAGCCTAGAATCAAAAGCACTGTATTGCGCTTAAATAAACATACAACAGTCTCATGAGGAGGCAAAAACAAATGTCATATTACACAGTAATATGTGTCAGACACCCTACTGTATGTTTAAAACACAATACACAAATAAATGCAGAGTAATTTATATCTGCAAATCACCACCAAACAATGTAAACTGATTTGTAAACATGTATGTGTATCTGTGAATAAGTGCTTTTGAATTTTTATTCATATATCATGATGTGCACATAAACACTAAAATGAAATGTATGTATGTAAAACTATTTGTGAATCATCTATTTCTGTGGATGCTCCTGTACATCGCCAATGAATCCACAAATGCTAGATGCGTAAAGTCTGCCGGATTAAGCAAGAAGAGGACTTGGGTTTTTAGTGTTCCACCTTCAAAATAAAAGCACATTTTAATGCGTAAAAATATAGATCAAATATACAAATATGATTTTGTCACAAAGGGCTGTGAGAATCATTTTAAGAGCATTGTGTAACCCATTCATCACACGTTTGTGCTTTAAACACCACCTCAAAACTATTAACGGTTTTTGTACTCTGGTTTGTTTTTAAGGGATAATTAAGAGACTAAAAAAAATTAAAAATTTTTTTTTAATTAAAATTAAGAGAAAAAAGATTAAATTCTATTATGGTAGACTGTATTTCCTAATTAAAGAGTGCCTTATTGACAGGGAAATTTAAGGCTACAAAATAATGATAAAATATAGAAATTGAATCATGAAAATTGGACTGCATTAATGTGTAATGCATTTTAACCTGCAGTAGTGGCACAATTGTTCCTAAAGATATAGAAGGGGAGCTCCATTACATAGTGTCAATCAGTGAAACAAAAACTAAAGTTCGCAAAGACTCAAATACCAAACTTACATCAGACAACTTTGGAACACTAGATCATGAAGCTCCCATTTTATAGCCTTAAGGAACAAATGTGGCAACGCTATAGGTTAAAATGGACTTTTACAAGATACATTTCTGGTATGTTTTTTGTGTTTAATCAATATTAAATATTTTTCTGAGGGCAAAACTAAACTAAACTGTGGCCACGTTTTTTTAAATTTTATTTAAACTTTGCGTACACATTGCTACACAGGTTTACTACACAGGTTTCAAAACGTTTTTTCTCCACCACAAGAAGAGCTGTTTCCAAGGAACACTTGGCAGACTATGACGACAGCGGATGAAATAGTACAGGAGGAAGACCTTGGACAAAAACTTGATACATAATTGAGAGTAACCACAACCTTTTCCAGGGCTGTGATAGAAGATATACATTCCACATGATTTATGCTTCACATTTGAATTGACAAAGCTTCTACAGCTTGTATTTGTAAGTGTGTTTCTAATAGCCAAAACCCAGACTCTGTAAAAGCCATCATCTCCAAGGTCTTTGGAATGTAGCGGTAGCAAGTTTTCCATATGAGTTGTGTGATTCATGAGTTATCCATATACTTATTACAGGAGTAATATACTAGGCAGAAATCCAAACATGGGATGATCCGTAAGTGTTTGAAACGACTAGAGATACTACAGTACAGAGCTCCTGAGAAAAGTGGGATGCTGAGAAAAAGAACATTGAGATATGGTTGGAGGGTAATGCAAGCTTATTCTCTAGAGATGTAACTTGGGTAGGGGAGGAGAAAACCAGGATGAGTGCTGCCTTGATATCAATGTGGTCAAAGATCAAAGCTCCACAATATGGCATGAAGGAACTAATCCCAAGCACAGTGAGATACAGAAAATAAGTGAAGGCTGGATATGGCAGAAGAAAACTCAGTTCAGATCAGTTCAAAAGTTCAGATAGACTAAAAGAAAAAAGTGGAAAAAAGTAGGTGTCCCTGTGCTAGTGAACTCAAACTTCCCGCTGAATCTCTTTTTCACAAATTAGTGCCATTATAACGGCATAGAAAACTTTGACCTTACCCAGGCGGAGTTTGACTGGTTGAGTTGGTTGAGCATGACCACCGCCGTGCAGCCGTAGTCAAACACCAGCCTCCAAAAATCAGCCGTGGTGCCCGGGAGAGGGTGAGGGGTCACGATAAAAGCGGCCGGTCGGTGGAAGCTGTCAGTGAGAGCAGCATTGATGTAGTTGTTGCTCTCCCCTTCCGTGGTAACCAGGAAGGCCAGGGCACGGTCAGGCGGCAGCACGTCCATGCTGCGGTTCTTCTCCCGGTTTCTGGGCAACAGAGCAATGCTGCACTCTTCCACGTCCAGGTGGGGGGTCACCGAGTTTAGCGTCTGCAAAGCAAGATGTTAAAGGGGTGAGGAGAGAGGGAGGAGAGGAAGAAATAAAATTGCAGAGAGGGACTGAAGAGATAAAAAGGAGTGAGGAGTGGTGAGATATGAAGAGACAGAAGGAGGGAGGCAGAGAGTATGCCAGGAATCCAATAATGCTTACTGTAAGAATATTTTAAGAATATTATATATCTTTTTGAGAGCATTTTTGGGCCATTTTTGCCTTTATTGCATACCGTGCCTATATAAAGTCATCATACCCTTTTGAAATAGTCACTTTTTTTTGTCTTACAGCCTGAAATGAAAATCCATAAAATCTTTTTCCAGCTTTATTTACACATTAAAGTAAAAAAAAAGGCAGCATTTCTGATAATTAATAAAAATGAAAAACTAGAATAACAGGGTTGGAAAAGTGATCAGTCCTCTTAGAATAACCATTACAAACTTCCTCAGGTATAACCAGTCACCTTCCAGATCACACACCAAGCTAATTGGCCTCCATCTGCCATCAATTGTAGTGGTTTTGATTATTTCAGAATAAAATCAGCTGTTCCTTGAGGATTCCACTCCTAGTAGTGCATATTAACGCAAATAATTCACCATGACTGGAAAGGTGCTTTCAAAAGGATAAAGTTGTGGATAGGTACAAGTTAGGAGAAGGATATAACAAGATTCTCGAACAGTTCTGCAAGGAAGAATGGGCAAATATTGCCCAATATAGGTGCACAAAGCTGGTAGAGACATATTCAAACAGACTGATGGCTGTAATTAAAGCAAAAGGTGCCTCAACAAAGTATTAAATCAGGGGACTGATCACTTTTCTAACCCTGTTATTCTATGTTTTTTTTATTTTTTATTAACTATCAAAAGTTTGCCGTTTTTCACTTGAATGTTGTAAGGTAAAATGTGTAAATAAAGCTGGAAAAAGATGGATTTTATGTATTTTCATTTCAGGCTGTAAGACAAAAAAGGTGACTATTTCAAAGGGGTATGATGACTTCCCATAGGCACTGTAGCTGACAGGAGAGAGAGAAAGAAAGGATTGTGGGGGAGAGAGAGGGGGATAACATGGGATAACAAGAGTCCCAGGCTGGATTTCATATTTCATACCAGGACGTTGCAGTTACATTGTACACGCTTTAGCCAAATGGGCTGCCAGGAAGCCCCAACAAAATGAATCTTTAACAAAATTAAAAGAATAAATATTAAATGAGGCCAGCATCATAATAAAAGGGGAATGTTATGAAGTTTCAAAAGATTAAAAAAAAAACACTCCAAAGGAAATATTGCACACCAATTTCCTTTGATGAACACTGTAATTAGATTAGACAACATGAAAAAAATATTTGGATCATTAATACACAGTATCAATAATAGATCTGTGAATTGCTGATCTCAGTGCTACCATTTGGCTGTAATGTCTCTGCAGGATGATACCGTAGAAGGCAAATAGAGAGCTCATAGTGGGAAGCAGAGAGGCTTTCAGGAGCAATGTCAGATGGATATGATTACAAGATCAGAGGAAGGCATGTGACATCTTCCTTTATGAAGAACCACCAGTTTGTAATCAGAGTGTTGCACGGCCTACCTTTCCCCACGCCTAAGCAATAAATCATCAGGTAATAAATCCATCACAATTCCTATGCATAAAATATACAGTAATACAGAATAAAAGGAGAGGCATGAGCCCATTCCAGCATTACTCTGAAATCTTAAACCCTGAATCAATGCGGCTGCTGGTAGAGCGGGCATCACTGCAGAGTGAGGTGGTTGGGGTGGGTAAAGCATGTGGGAGCACAGCTGGCTCTCCACTCCATTAATCAACATCTAATACAATGTTCTGAGGCCGCCTCCCTAAAAACCATGCAGGGGATTTCAATGACCATCACACAATATCAAAAGGGAACTAACATCATTCACGCACGCACGCACACACGCATCCACGCATTCCGTATTCATTTGGATAAATTTTGATCAAAGGGAGGATTTTGAGTTTTGGGAGTTTTGTCTTTCTTCTATTTCTTTGTAATTGCATCAGGGACAGAAGCAGGGACAGGGATGGACTGGCCACTGGGAGTACCGGGAGAATTCCTGGTGGGCCGGTTATCTGTGGGCCGGTGGAAGGCTGCGTTTAATAAAAATAATATATGGACATGGGTTGTGTCTAATGGGGCAATATGACGGCGCTAGTACA
>CABFOP010107081.1:0-11216 GCA_900683385.1 Anoplogaster cornuta | reverse complement strand
CGCTAGTTGTGCTTGCGACCACGTTTCTGTTTCTCCCTCTGTCCCTCAGCCGGCCCATACAGGTGTCTACACAGAGCCTTTATCCTGCTGCTGCTGCTACACACACACACACGCGCACACACGCACACACACACACACACACACACACACTGTATTCCCTTATGCAGGGCTCGTAGGTCTCTACATAAGGGTCTGAAAAAAGTGCCTTATAAACCTAATTAATAATTTTTATAAATGGATAGTTAGCATGAGCAGCGATAGTCAACATGGCTGAACAGACAAAGAAAAGAGTGCCACCCACAGAAATGTCAACAGTAAAAGAAAAGTACTGGCCAACACTGATTTACAAGGAAGTACAGTGCAAAGACACCACAGTAATAACAGCTTAGCACCAAAAACGGAGACTAAATAAAAAATAAAATCGTCTCGAGGATTACCACTTTAAGTAAAAAGAGACCTTTTGAGAGTTACCAAACACTACAGCAGCTGATTTTACTGTTTAACACACTTTCAACCAGAGAGGAGGAACTAGTTGCAACTGGTGAAATCAACTGCTGTGGAATGAAAACCTGCAGACCTCGATGGCACACGGTTGTGAACCACTGGCGATACAGCGGTATAGAGAAGTGGCTCACCTGAAGGTGAAGAGTGTGCCCATGTCCAGCTGGGAGAGCAGCTCGGCCTTGGACTTTGGGTAGGACAAGCGATATCGCAGTGTCTCGAAGGCTGGAACCACCAGAGCCTTCTTATTGTTGGCCATGTCTAGCTGTACCACTGACTTCCTAAGAAACACACATACACACATACTGTATATGTTAGATATACACACAAGGAATCCATGGTAGTTATTTGCAATTGACTCACAAAATTGCTCTAGCAGTAGATCTCACTTATTTCCATCTGTTACTCTTTCCCCGTCTTACCTGAGGTACTCGTAGAGGCCGTACATGGGTAGGAAGTCGATGTCTGACAGGAACATGTACGGCGTGTTGACCTGCCGCATGGCCACGTTCCGCAGCAGGTTCACTGGGTAGAACTGTCCCTCCTTGTAGACGATGTGGTAGCCGACGTTGCCGCGGCTCATCAGCACCTCGGAGCCCTGAGCGTATCGCAGGAACTGCTGGGCCTCGGCGTCCGACAGGTACAGGGCCAGGCTGATGGGGCCTTCCCAGTGCTTGCAGATGGCCTCCAGCATCTGGAGCCTGCAAAAGTAGATCAACACAAAAACAAGGCTCTTTTTATATTGCATTCTTTGTAAGTCTGATCCTGCGTTTAGACAGAAAGGAGGCAAAATTTGACTTAAAAATGAGCAGCGAAATGGGTATGACGACATGCAAGCAGGTTTGATGACATCACACTGGAAAGCAGCAGGGAAACTGACCAGCTATTATGATTAGTGGTTTTGGTTGACATCTTTCTTGATGAGTCAATGTAGATTAGTTGAAACTCAGTGTCAGCATTATATCTTTCATTCTGTGATGCTGCATTTTTAAATTTAATTTTAAGCCTCTAATCTAGCTTTTCTAAACTTTTAGTCCAGATGTCATTGGTTAGTATCATTTGGTCTGCTTGAAGCTGATTGGCTTTTGCTTTACTGCATCGGATAAACTTCTCGCTTAAAGGGGTATTTCACCCACAAAATTACTATTTTTCTATCAAGTACTCACCTCTTGATGCCTTGAATCCACAGAGAATTTTCATTTTTCTTGTATGCTTTCATAGTGAATGACGACCCCAAAAACCGAGGAAATACTTTAACAGTAACAGCAGCAAAATGATAACGTGCATTTTCGCTCAAATTTGACTTTACTTTACTTCTAAAGATTTCCGGATTCAAAGCAAACCCGTATGTGCGTGAGACTTTGAATCCAGAAAGGTTTAAACGTAAAGTAAAGTCAAATTTGAGCAAAAATGCAGATGTTTTAGACGTACTGTGCATACGACTTGGATTATACTGGAAGAGTTGTGAGTTTCTAAACGGATTACTTGATATCGTTTTGCTGCTGTTAAACTTGGCCTCCTATTAACTTCCATTCATCAAGTATTTCCTCGGTTTTTTGGGTCGTCATTCACCGTGAAAGCATGCAAGAAAAACAAAAATTCTCTGTGAATTCAAGGCATCAAGAGGTGAGAAATTGATAGAAAAATAGTAATTTTGCGGGTGAAATACCCCTTTAAGTTAAAAAATCTGAAATTGCGTCCATGTCACTGTCTGGCTCCTTCCACTGATTGCATGCATTCACTCTGCCTGTCTGGAGGAAGAGTAAGTGCACTGTGCAGTGTAGTGTAGGTATGATGAGTACTGATGGCAGATATACAGTAGACGGTTTTGGATCTGTTGCACCTCCAAAACGCCGCCATGGGCCTAATTCACAAAACTCCAGTGACGTACACACTCTTACTGACCGATCTTTACTCTTGTTTTACTCTTGTCTTTAATGATCCCTGTGGGGAAATGGTTGTGTTGCAGCAGCAGAGGAAAATATATAGATAAGAATAAGACAAATAGAATACTGAAGATAAAACCAAAAACAATTACAGCAAAATGTTCACAACAAGCACAAGTTATTTCAATGAACACAGCAAAGAGCTAAATCGAAACCAGGTTTCTGTGCAGGTGCTCATCCTAAACCCGTTTTCCTTTCCAATTCATGCATCAGAGTTAAATGCAGCGCTAAGGAAGTTTGATTGCACCCATTAAAGTGGATTCAGGCATCATCGGTGAGAAACTGAGGTGGGCAGGGTACAGTATTGGTCACTGTAATACTGCTAAAACCTTTCTATTGTGGCAATGCACATTTATTGGCTACAATGAGTTTGGGGTTGGAGCTGTCATCCCAAATATGAAATCGATGCCACCTCTGCTGATGTTTCCATGAGTATCCGCAGGAAAATAGAGCTTCCCTTTATCCAGGACATATACAGCGGTCGGTGTGTTTGCAGGGCCTGCAGGATTATTAGGGACCCCAGCCACCCCAACAGTGGTCTGATGCCCTCTGGTAGACGGTATCGCAGTCTCGGAGTCAGGACCAGCAGACTCCGTGACTCCTTCTTCCACCAAGCAATCAGACACCTGAACAATAGCCAAAAATAACCTAAGGTCTACTAGACAACAGTTCCTGTGGAATTTTTATGATGCACTTTATATTATTATTATTGTTTGTTGATTGCTATGCTTAGATTGTATATTTATTACTGTGTTGCTGTAGGTCGAGGAGGCAAGGCCTAAGATTTTTGCTCTTTTTTGTATGTGAATATGATTGAGATGCAACAATAAAGTTCTGAATCTGAATCTGAAATATGTAGCCTCAAGCTAACAGGGCAAAAGGACTATGCCACTGCAAGGCTGGTGAGTCCACAGTATATCAGCGAGAGGCATGTAATAAATGACATAACAGTGAAGTTCATGGAGTTGTTGAGATTAAATATATCCTGATGTCCTCCCTGCTTAGGATGAATCAAAATCTCTTGTCTGACTTTAATTTACACATGTATTCAGCCCAATTCAAACACGGCTGTGGTAATAACCTCGAGTCACTCAAACAAAACAATGCGATTACGAGGAGGAACGAAGAGAGTCAAACCAGGCAGCAGATACGTTGATGACTAAATAACCTCGGAGACGTCGTCTCCTTCCGGATCTCAGAGGAATTGGGTGTTCACATAAACACAGTGCTCACTGTAGAAATTTGCTTACAAGCATGCCGCTCGCTGTGAAGCCACACAGCACAAATTTGCATATAAATGGCAAAGTGATGCATTCCATGGTCAAATCCGGAGATTTTCTGTATATTTCATAGCTGGTGTAATGATCTTTATTAAATCTAACCATATCTGATAACAGTGGGGTGTTTAAAATCCATTAAAAGCTCAATTTCGCATTGCTTATCAGGAAAGATTTCTCTATATGCCCCATTGTCTCTCAACATGGTGGCAGTAGGATACTGACAGCTGCAGACATCTCCCCACTACTCACACACATACAAAACATGCTGTTTGATGGCCCATAGGGAGCCAAAGTGGAAGTTAACCAGTTTTACTAGTGGCTAGCACAATAGACGCGGAGGAACGGCTACACGAAGCAATAGATTTTGAACACATTTATATAATTTTTGTTGAAGAAAAAAGAAATGTGTGTGCAAAAGTGTACTTATGAGATAGTCAATGAATAAATATCACCTAATACTACTGTAGGACATATATCAGAATGGGAACTATACGGTTAGTAGTTTCCTTATATCAAGCAATCTAATGTATTAGAATAGGCAGAAGTGAACCAGACGTGGGCGGAAGTGACATCAACTTTGGCTCTCTATATGAATCAAATCATTCATCATTCATTTCTTTAATCTGGGGAGAGATGTTGCTTTTTTCTGCGCTACCCTGCTACCCTCAGTTCTATATATTTAGAGTGTATGTCTACAGTCTTCTGAGGTATCTCGGGGTTAGGTGCCTTGCTCAATCGGTCATCAACTTGATGACTGGATTGGATCCCAAGGTGTGGTCGCCTCCCTTGAAATCTGATTGGCCAGCCTAGGTGCCATCCAAAATCTTCTTGACTGTCAATGGCTGTTCAACTCTTACTGACAATTCGGTGGATTGACTTGCGGAACCTGCCTGAACTAGCTTTGCATTTATTTTGATATTGTTTCACATTTCTTAATGTGCAAAAATGTTGGAAAACAATAACTGTCTAATGACTATCTAATTGAGACATTCTCTTTGCATTTCATTGTATCTCTGTGTGGATTTAGTCATGACTATGTTTAGGTTTAACAATCATGAGATAAATGTAGGCTCACTTTTGCGTTGATGGTCTTTGGATCTCCCATAGAATTCCTGGCCACCACCTTGCTTGTCCCACAGTAGTGAGTTGATTCAGGACCGGTTCATTTGACTCACCTTTGTATACGTTTGTGGCATTGCCTACGCAGCTGAATGATTCGTTCAGTTCGATTCAGCAACTGACTTACCACTACACTAGCAACTGAACCACTGAATGAACTGAACAAGTCGTACAGTATCATGCTTGCGTTTGTAGCGACTGTGGCTGATTAATTCCATTTCTGGATTTCATCAGTAGCCAGCCAACATGGCCGTCTCCATACAGTTCCTACTTGTTCACATTCAAATGAACATTTGATTTGTGAGCCACAGAATTAAGTGAGATACACAACAGTGGCTAGTATTCAGGACACTACAAAGTGAATGCAATAATTCTGAACTGAACCAGAGGTCATAAAAAGGCAAAATAATAATTCTAAAGACAACTTATTTGTTGCCTGTGGTTAGCCGACTGCAAAATGTGAATTAAATGATCACAGCCTTTTGTTCTGAGTTCAGCCAGAAGTTTGAATAATCACTGAACCTGTTAAGAAGTAAAAACTCACTGAAAATGTGCTTAATCCTACTAATTGAGTCATGTTTTACAAATTCCAATCCACTCCAAGTGTCTGTATTGCTTTCTCAAGGCCTTTATTCACAAATCACACACAATTTCCCTAAAACAGGACAAATTGTGTGGGGTTCACAAAACCATTGAGGTATTATCTGCATGGGCTATTACAGCTGTTTTTATATAGCAGCATCTTTGGACTACAGTAGACAAAACCCAAACAAGCAGAGGTTAATAACGAGTCTAATCCAGAATCCTCTCCTATAAAATGCTCCATGTTCAATCAACACTGCATTCATGACTCATGCAGGCAACTATTCTGCTCATCTTCACTGTATTGAGGTTTAGTTGAGTCGGCAGGAGATAAGAGACTTCCTGGACAGAAATAACACACTCGCAAGCGCACATCGAGACAGATATCTCCAGCAGAAATGGTGATGACATATGAGCAATGGCTTCCCCCCACCTCATGCATCACCGTCTGCCGTCTCTGTGAATATTGCAAACAGATACTGGAGATGCGGCAGCAACAAACTGAGCCAAGTTTGTTCTCCAACAGAGCTGTAGTGAAGACCACCTTAGTCGAGTCAAAGTCAATCCCAAGACCTGGTTGAGTTTGACAAACACAACACAACCAGGTCTTGGAATTGACTTTGACTTGGTCCAAAGGGGGTCGAAACCAAGTCAAATCAGAGACCAGAAAAAATTGAGCCCTATTCAAGACCAAGATCAGAATAGGCAATAAACACTGTACAGTCTTTCAAATGCAAAATAATAGTTTCTTAAGGATGAACTCTATCTGCAGGGACTGAAGGGTGTACTACACCCTTCAACATAACTAATCAATGCATAGGATTTGGACTAATCAATGTATAGAAGTTTGAGGACTATTACATACTGTACATGGGTGTTTGTGGTGCTGGAGAGGAAAAAACAAAGGTGGACCGGGTGGAGAAAAATATATCTTGAAAAAAGTCGAGTCCACTAATGGCCGAGACCAAGTCCAGGTCAGGTCCAAGACATCGGAAAAGTGGTGGAGACCGGACCTGACACTGAGACCAGACTCAAGTTCCACAGTGCTGTTCTCTGATTCCTATAGTGTTCTCGTAGTTAGAGACAGCGTTACAGCACAGAGCCCAAGTTGTACAAATATTTTCAGTGGTATCTGTCCTCAGGGTTCATATGCACACTAACTGGTATTTTTGCAAATTATGATGCATCTAATTAGAAAAGCTGAATGAAAACATTCAGTGATAAAATGTTCACAATATGCTTGGAAGTGGGATTTTTTTTTGTCCAAAAAGAAATTACGTGACAAATAGCACTGGAAAGGCACTAGTTGAATAAATAATGAGGTCTGTAATGTCTTCTGAAATGAATTTCTGTTGTGATTGTACGACCGTTAGTGGGTGTAATAGAAAATCACCAAGTGCATTTTCTTTGTTTTTGCCTTCAGATGAAAGCATGAAATATGGCAACAACAGCTGTCGCCAAAGAACGATAACAATTAGCCCAATACTAATCAGCACTAATGAATACATATCAAAATCACAATCATATCAACCATCACTAATCACTACAAAAGACTCAACTTTCTGTTTTTTTGTTTTGTTGTTGCATTCACCGAGACACATCTGATGAAAACTCTTAATATTTTAAGATTTTGCGACATTTCAAAAATTGTCTTGACAGTTGGGTGGAAACATACTGAAGCTACTGAAACAGTGGCAGTGTTGCGTAACGGATTGGCAAAGATCAATGCTGCAGAAGAAATCAAACAATGAAATGAGAAGAAGAGTGAAATCTTCAACCACCCTGAACCCTGAACCGCAACAAAAACCAAATACTGTAAGTGACTTAACACTATAAGGATATGGGAATAAATATGGTAAGAGAGCCACATTTACTAGGCCAAGCACTTTAATATATATTCTTACTGCCTACGGGATCCACAATACTATACACAATACAGATCTTTTGTACTATCGCACTTATACAGTGTATCTGTAAGTTTTATTTATATATTTTTTACTTTTTAAGACCTTTAATGCCAGTTAAAATGAAATACAAGACCAATTTCGGTGATGAAATTAATATAAAATAAACAGCTCACCACATTTTGACTTCTAAAACTAAATTCCAAGACCTTTTACAGCCGTGAGTCACTCACTGTGAGCTCAGTGCCTATGTAGTCAGTGATGTAGTGGTAAATTTAAAAAAAAAGATGGTAAACTATGACCTCCAGTCGGTCATCATCATATTCACTAAAATCCTTCGTCAATATGAACAAAACTCAATTCTATTTTGAATGATCTTTTCAGAAGTGTATCAATTTATTCCTTTTCCCTACAGTAATATAACCTGCATCAAATTGCACTGCTTAACATGATCGATACTATGAATTTACCTCATAAAGATGATGTTTAGATGGGTTTACTCGCCACTACATCCTTGTATGCAGTGCAGTGTTAATAAATTGAATATTAGACTACCAATTGAGCATACTGAGCGACACTGGAGCATCAGGAGTTCTGCGTTGTACAGTACCTGTCCATGGAGAGCTGGGCGACTAAGGTGACGTCCGTGTGGTCAGAACTGGGCTCATACTCGTAGTGGAGGAAGTAGAGGTGAGTTCGGTGGACGGTGAATCGCTCCCGACGAAATTCGTAGCACGGGTCGTCCTCGTCCAGCTCCGACAGCGTCTTCTGGAGCTGCAGACAGGGAGGAGAGATAATCAATGTTTCGCAAATTTTCTTTGAAATGTACAGTACCAGTCAAAGGTTTGGACACCAAACTGCCCCGTTACTGTCTTTGCCCATTTTTTGTTTTGTCCAGTAAGTCAATATTATTTGTTGTGACTTTAGTATTAGTATGTCCATATTGTCTGTGCCTGTATACAGTAATTGGTGAATTTAAAAAAAATGTTTTGGACACACTTACTCATAGAAGTTTTTTTGTTTTTGAATAATAGTAAAGTCATCAAAACTATGAAATAACACAAAAGGATTATGGATATGCAGTGACCAAAAAAAGAAAGAAAACTAAAACTAAAACTATCCTCAACTTAACTAAATTAACTTTTAAAGGCAACAGTCACTTGTGCCTTTAAAATTATGATTTAATCAGTTAATTATTAAAATGTTAGTTTTGAAAATAATTTCATACTGTACATAGGCATCAACTTCACAATTTGTATTTGTCTAAGAAACTAATTTCAAGCATTTAAGCATAAAGCCTTTAGATCAGAATGTCTAAACAGTCAGGTGTGTCCACACTTTTGACTGGTACTGTACTTCTCAGGAAAAACTATAATCTGCTTTTTTCAAATAAATAAAGTTTAGTTAATATGTTCAGCTGAATACTTTTGAAGATTAATGGTGCTACAGTACAAGTACAGTACATTTGAAAATAGTATTATATCATTGTTAAATGGATTACTTTGGTATAAAAGGAGACAACAGTGGTATTTTTAGTGTTTCTCAAAATGGACATTTCCCATAAACCCCGTTGCTTCCTGTTGCAAGGAAGATCTTTGCATATATAACATATTGGAAGTGATTTATCCATCTGCCGTTCACTCCTTTTGAGTAACGCCGTCCCCTCTTAAGCACATTCAGAGAGAGGACATTGCCTTCTTAAAGCAGCTCTGATCAAATATCAATTCATGAATATTTTAATTGAATATATTAATTAAACTATTTAAAAAATGCCCCTTTTAAAGATGAAACTAATTGTATGAACAGTTTTCACACAACAATGCACAAAAACAAACCCAATCTAATAATAGCATTTGGCTCACGTTGGTTAGTGCACTGTGTTATTGATGTCCTTCTCCCAAAGGAAGGCCAACTATCCAGCTAACGATACTTGATGAGTATTCGGATTCAGCTGTCGAACACACTGGGGAGATCGAGCCGAGTTGTGCATTTATTAATTGGTGCAACTATTAATGCAAACTTTGATGTTTCCGTTTCTGAGATTGAGGCACAGTTGATAGCGACCCATCAGCTGAGATCTGCACACAGAATCTACTAAAATTGCAGACTTTTGATAAATCCACATTTTTATCGCCTCGGGGGTCTACTGGAAGAGTAAAAAAAGAAAAAGAAAGGAGTTGGTGTCTGTGGTGGCTTTGCTCTACTTTGAACAGTGTGATTAGTGTAGTCTTAGTGAGTGACTGAGCGGCAGTGGCATGGCGGCCCCTGGAGGACCTCGGGCTGAAGTGTGCTGCCGGAGCCGATCCCTGAGTGACTTCATTAGGCTAATCATCACTTTAATGGGATTTAAATCGCTGCTCAAACTCTGAAAAATTGAGTGAGCAAACTATTTCCTGGAGTTAAGGACACATTGGAGTTGAACGGTGGCAAAAAAAAAAAAAAATAAAAAAGGTCTCTGGCATGCCGTGATGGAAAATTACAATGTGATTAATGAACTGCCCGCAGAGAGTTGACGCGTTGATAATTCCACTGCATGTGTTCGCCTGTCGCTTGGTAAAAAAAACAGACGTTGGATCGGCGGTGACCTTCGGTGCGTTAGGAGCCGAGGAGGGGGTCGAGGGGAGGATCGACTTCTACCTGGCTGATAAAACACTGACAGGCGGTCCATATGCTCGTAGCCCCTTCCTCTCACTGATGGAGGGATGTGGACTCCGCAGGGCTGCCCGACTGCGTGCCTGAGAGGAAACGCCACCTCATTATGCTAACCCTGCTCGTGCTTGGCCGGGCGAGATTAAATATCCTGTCGGAGGTCTCTGTGTGACCTGGACCAGAGGGTTGTTTTCCCCCCCTAGCCAACCTTGTCCTTGTTCTCCTATGGGCAGAGATGGATGGGCGAGTGAATCTGTCTGTTTGGAGTGGCGGGTTCTGCGGTTTGGCCCATTAACCTCCACACCTCGACACCTTCCTCCCACTGAGACTCAAATTAAGCAGCCATATCCCGGCTGAGGGCGGCCTGGTTTAAATAGCCAGATAGTGTGTCCTGACTTTGGACTTGGCAGTACGCTACCACTCTCGCGGCGTGTCTGTGTACTTTCTGTTTCACAGTGTGGAGTCTCCATTACGTCCAGTAACCTGTGGCTGGTTTTTTGCAGTTGTTTGTTTCAGATCCTCCAACAGAGCAGAGTGGAGGACTGACTGCAGCTGGCTGTTCGGTATCCCATACACCGTTCAGCAACACGGACAGCGAACAATTCAAACACTTCGCTAAAGCTGAAATTCAGAGCTGTGTTAAAGGTAGGGTAGGTAATTTATTTTAGAAGCATTTTTTGTTAAATTTGTTGAAATTGTCTTTATATCCCGACAGCAATCAATAAATTAAATGAATGAAAAAAATCTGCTGTCTGTCGTAATACTGTAATAAGCCTGTCCAATCATTGGATGGCCTACCTGCCTGTCAACTTGCATTCCCAAACAACCGAGAAGTAGAGAACGGCACAATGGGGGCCGTTACCGGCCTCACACCATCCACGGGCTGAGCCTCCATCAGAAGGACGTGATCAGAAGGACTCGATCAGAAGTAGGGCTGGGTATCGACTCAAATCTCAAGAATCGATTCGATTCCGATTCACAAGGTTCCGATTCGATTATCACGGTTCGATTCGATTCGATTCGATTCGATATCGATCTCGATTCAGTTAGTGATACTAAAACATGTTTTTTGAGCTGTAACCTGAATTACATGACTGTTTAGTTATGCAACACATCAGTACTAGTATTATATTGACATTTGACAGCAAATTAATATGAAATATTGGTACTTAATGGCTGAAACTTGAAAATGGCGAGGACCAACCCCCCTCCCAGAATGTTGACAGTATTGCATC
>CABFOP010107066.1:7419-22254 GCA_900683385.1 Anoplogaster cornuta | reverse complement strand
GCAGCTGAAAACCAATGAGATGAATGATTCCCTTGAACGCCTGTCCAGAGATATGATAGAGGAGCCAGTGTCACAGCAGCAATTAGAGTTTGGCCAAGCTGAGGATGATGCTTGTGTAAAAGAGACGAGCAACATTCAAGTTCAGTTAGGAAATGAGGAAAGTGATGGTTTTGCAGAAGTACTCGTACAGCCGTCTAATATATCCAAAGAGAATGCTGTTGACTGGCAACCTGAAATAGATATCAAAACTTTCCAGGAAATTGAAATTACCAAAGAGCCTGAAGAAGTCAGACATGAACAAAGTCAGGAAGAAAACAATCGACCTGGTGATCACGATGCTTACGATCAACATCCCTCTGAGTGTATCAGTCCATCACCCTCCTGTCTTACATCTCTGTCACACGATTCTGAGTCAAACACAGAAGCAGGTCCTCATCCTGAGTTGGCTTCCATCCCTTCATCAAATAATAGTCCTCCTGATCCTGAACTTCTTTCTGGCATCTCAGAAACCTCGGCCTCTCCTGATCTGGAACCTCACATCCCATCTTCCCCTGCATTTGAATCAGCTGCGCTCTCACCCCCTAGCCCTACTCCCCATCAAGACCCTCCCTCAAGTCCCCAACGTCTAGATTCATTAGGTCAAACTGAGGATGCAACTTTCTTTGTTGATTCATGTGTTAAGGACCAGGATGAGGAGGGTGAAACATCGCAGCTGAAAACCAATGAGACGAATGATTCCCTTGAACGCCTGTCCAGAGATATGATAGAGGAGCCAGTGTCACAGCAGCAGTTAGAGTTTGGCCAAGCTGAGGATGATGCTTGTGTAAAAGAGACGAGCGACACTAAACACCAATTAGCAAAAGCTGATAAGGATCTTACAGGCCTTTGGGAACAGACGTCTAGTATAGCCAAAGAGAATGCTTTTGACTGCCAATCTGAAATAGAGGTCACATTTTTGCAGGATATTAAACCCCTCACTAATGTGTCTCCACACTCGCCCTCAGACTCATTAGATTGTGAAAAGTCTTTTGCTTTGGATGTCGTGCTCTCACCCTCCCAGCTTCCTCCTCTGCCATCTGCCTCTCCTTCAGCTAACACTGGCAGTCATCATGAAGGCCCTCTTTCTGGCATGTCAGAAACCTTCCCCTCTGCTCATCTGGAATCTCACAAACCATCCCTTCAATCTCCTGCTTCCTCTGAATCCGCCCCACTCCCACCCCCCAGCTCTACTCCCCCTCAAGAGGGAAGTCGAAATGGTTCCCCGGACTTCCCCTCATCTGTTAAACACATAGACGAGTCCCAGTATCCTAAGTCCTTGTGGGATGCGGTAAATCGCATTAGGAAACATACGGCACCTGACTCAGAGAACGAAGAGGACGAAGTGAGTGAATTGTGGGATCCAGAGAGTGTAGGAGAGGATTTGGTCTCGCTG
The DNA here is from genome assembly GCA_900683385.1 of Anoplogaster cornuta. Classification (NCBI taxonomy): domain Eukaryota; kingdom Metazoa; phylum Chordata; class Actinopteri; order Trachichthyiformes; family Anoplogasteridae; genus Anoplogaster; species Anoplogaster cornuta. The sequence continues at coordinate 20,822 of CABFOP010107066.1, read as the reverse complement.
GATGGGGTAGTGGATTTGAAATCAGAGGATGTGATGTTTCACTGTAGTGAGGGGCTTCAAGAGGCAAATAGCAGTAAAAGTGGGGAAACGCTGATTGCTGACGAACCAGAGCAACTGCAGGTTGCAAAGGAAAAAAGATTTGAGGACACAGATTTAGGACAAATACAGCAGGATAATTGTCATGAAGAGCCATGTGGACATCTTGAAAAAGACATACTGTCCTGCAGCCACGGTTCTGGGAACACGGTTATTGCAGCAGCTGAAGGCGGGGTTGAGGAAAAAAGATCTGGTGCTTTGACAGAGAATAAGGAAGAACACAAGACAGATTATGATGGGGAGCTTCACCTGGCTGAACAAGAGAGATGGAGCTGCTACGACAAAGTAGAAGATAACACAGTAGTGGAAGAGGAAGGAGATGAGGGAGACACAAATAAGGTTGAGGTAGAGGATATAATAATTGAGACAGTGGAAATGACAGAAACCGAGGAAACACAAAACTCTGAGAATGTGAAAACCTAATTCATTGCCCAAATCACTTTTGCTGTGGTCTCAGATGAGGTCAGAGGTCGTGACAGAGTGGAGGAGAATGGTGCAGTTGCATTGATAAAGAAAAGTGAGAATCTGTAAAATGATATTTGGATAAACAAGGAATATTGCAGTCTTGATTGTCCAGCATACTGATTTGGCGAAAGTCGACAATAATGAAACATGTAACAACTATGTACCATTTAAAAAAGCTAATTTAACTGATGATGAATGGAGGTCATATTTTTGGAATACGGAACTGCCATTCTAACAGTCTAATGCCTTTTTTATTTTCTATTTATTCTTAGAGCTTATCTTTTGATAGGGCGTTTACTGTTTTTATAGACATGTAGGAATTTGACGTGAAGTAATTGTGCATCACCTGAAATATCCAAATCAACTCAAGGCTATTTAAGTAGACTATTATTTGTAGAGCAGGTCTACAATTTGTAATCTCTCTTAATCTGCTATTCTTAGAGAGCATAGTCTTCCAAATATTAATATATCACTAAGTTGTAACATTGTGGGAATAGATGTAATAAAATGTGTTTAGTTGATTTCATGATGTGGTGATTGTCTTAGCAAAATCAAACCATTCTGTATATTACATGTCTTGAATAAAAATGACTGCAGTGGATTAACAAGATACTGCTGTGAAGCTCTTACTATATCTTTCAGCTTGGAACCAAGGAACCAAAAATATATTTTCCTGTGATAATCATATAATGTAAACAATATTGTGGCACATTTCAAACAGTCACATTAGTGAACTAAGTCAGTTTCTTAGTTTAATATACCGTTTAATATTCTCTACTTTGGTAAATCCATTATTCTAAAAACAAATGTTACCAAATGAGTGAGAAAGGTGTAGAGGAGTGGGGAGTTGATGGTTTCTCCTCTAATTGGAATTTCTTAATTGCCATATACATGATATATGATATGATGTGCCTTGTCATACTATCACCTCAGTTCTGCTACTATTTGGAGACAAGGAGGACATGTTGATTTCTACTGGAATGCCAGCCCCAACACTAACCCAAACCAACCTACGGTGCAAGTCAATCTTTAAGGATCAATCAAGCAGCATTATAATCACAAAATCTTCTATATAAATAATACAAAAACAGTAACATTGGAAATCTACCCTTACAGTGTAAATTCAGTGCCACGGTGGCTAAAGATGTTTTTGAACCACTTTAGTGAAATAGAAACACTTTTAGTCAGCTAATTGATAATCACAGCTGGTTAACAGTGAAAAATCAATGAAAATTGAATATTTTGAGAGCATCATCTGGATATACTGATGTGAAAAATACAGCCTCATCTATTGAGCATTTAACTGGAGTCTTGATTTGTTGTACATGTATGGTTCCATCATAACTACTGAAATTATTTTTTTATGTAATTTAGAAAAATGTGCATGAATTGAAACACAATGGTCTTTGGCTTATAGTTTTAAAAGTGTAGAGTGAGTGATATTTGTTTATAGACATTAGAAGCAAATCTCACGCTGCTGTTGTACAAATATATTTTCATTCATGTGAGACAAAACATTTGCAGAAACCTTGTTTCTGTATAAAAATGGAAGAGAATATTCATGAAATAATAAGTCTAACTTTAGCACACATTGTAAAATAAATGACTACATCAAGTACAGTATGAGGATTTTCCAACTGTGTACAGTCCCCCAGTATTTTCATCTGGATGGTCATAATAGAGATAACGTTCAGACTGTGGACTACAACGCACTCTAGTGGGGTTGCATGATACTTTAGTACCACTACTACCAGTATCAAGATAACAAACCTTTACTATACCTTTGATACCCAGTATCCTGCATGGTCCTTATGGATCTGCAGCTTGTGTTGGTAGCAATGAATGAAAACGTGTTCTGTACTTTTTCGCATGGTATCATGATACTTTTTCTGGTCTTCTGTTGTAAGGCAGGGCTAAGTAGATCTCCATTAAATATGACTGTTTAAGTACTGCACTTATAGAATCATATCTTAATTTATTATCCCCCTTGCATTTAGTTTGAAATCCCAATTGATTCAAACACACTTTATGTGTCAGCCTCACATTGATATATAAATTGAACATTTAAAAAAAGACTGGGGAGTGTTTTCAATTCAGTTCGGGGGCACTGGACGCTACAGTCAATTCAAAGTTTCTCACAAGGCAGTGGATAGCATTAAGTGACATATTCTGTAGTTTTGCAATACTCAGTATTTCCATTTTAAGGAGATTAACTTACTTTTTTTTTATTCCACCACATTTTTAATATTCTACTTTTTTTTACTCTGCTACACTTACCAATGAAATCTGCAATGACTTTCTCTGGTGAAAGATGTTTACATGTGATCAGTGAAGATATTTACAACTTCAAACTATTCCAACTAATCAGCACAAGCAAAACCTGAGCATTTTGCTTAACTTTGAGTAGTAAATCCAAAACAATTCATGGCTGTTCCAAGGACCACCAGCAGTTCAGTCTGGAGTTATGAACTCTTTCTTTCCCAAAGCTAAAAGAACAAAACAAGACTCTCTTGATGTCATCAAAATTAAATCTTGAGGCTCCTCCACTGATGGTGAATGGGAGTCCATCTTTGTGAAGCATGACAGTCATTTTCTCTGAGATAAAGGCACATTTCATGGTTTGTAAGCACCACAAAGAATTCAAACAACCATTGTGAGCCATTCTGAAATGCAGTGTCTACTTCACTGTCAAGGAAGCAACTTTGTGTCTTCGTAACATCTTAAAATAGAGCCTTGGTTCTGTCGTTTCTAGTTTTGGGAGGGAGTTGATCCGATGTACAAACACTAATTGTCACAGATCGTAAAAATGTGAATTCTGTTTTAGGAGGTTTTTTGCTTTGATGTTTGGAAAAGTGGAATAGTCAATTCTTTAATATTTTTTGGACTTTTATAACAAGGACTATTACAAAGAATTTATATTGTTACCTAAAGGGAAAGTCGACCCTAAAATAGAATTTGCATTGGTTATTGCTGTGATCTTGGATAGTTCAATAAATATTTGTAAACATTAAAATCACTTTCTCGAGGTGCTCCATTGTCAGTGGAGACATTGGAAGACGTTGTGGATTCAATGTAGGCCTGTTCCTCCTATTCATTGTCAACAGAGAAGCTACAGAAAGTGTATTTTGATAATATCACAGATTAGCGTCTTAGTACTCTTTTCTAGCTTTCGGAGAGATGTTGTGCATGAATCTGGACTTAATTCTCCAAGACCACAGGAATAATGTGTGAATTTTATTTTCAGGTGGACTTTCACTTTTTACTAGTGGACATCTTGTACATCTTCCACCACTGCCATGGCGTAAAGATGTGCTATGTGATGCCCCAAAACACCCAAAACCCACAGTGACCAGCAGCCCAATTTCAGCTGGGTAGAGACAGCAGCCATATGTAAGACAAGAAGATATCAAAGTTCGTCATGGGGCATTTTCAGAGCATGGTCGCAGAGGTCTGCAGAACAGAAATTATATGAAATCAGTGCATTATAATATGGTCAATGCAATGTATCCAAATTCGAGAAGTGTGTTACATTTTGAATAAGTTAACTAACAACGTTGTGTTGTATACATACCTGTTCTCTTGCTGCAAAGTTTGTCTTTCACATTTTCTGTCTCATGAGCGAAGAATTCAATAATTTCATCTTCTTGCTGCTCAGCAATTGTCTCACACTAGAGAAGTCAAAATATACAGTATGGTGTTATAAACTGAAAAATCCAGAGAGTACTTCATGAGATACATAGTTGATAATTAAATAAGGATAAAAACACAATACCACATTTAGTAGTTAGCACAGGCATGTTACTGTAAGTGTGTCAATACGTTAGTCAGTATACTACTGTATACACACACAAACTACTGAACTTTCTTTTGGTTTTGGGAGAGTGAGTGCTCTGGACTTAGATTGCGCTATGCTTCCCAACATGTAGCCGTTCTGAAGAACAGTTCAGAACTCAAACTAGACGTCATCCTCCAATTTTATTTATGTTTAAAGATGACAGGAACAACTCAATAAGACATTTGAACCATCAAATAAGTAGTACTCACAGCATATTTCAAACTGGATGTAACTCTGGAATCCAGCTTGGCCTCAGTGAGGTCCATGGCTTCACCACTCCGAGACGTGAGCCTAACATAGGTCTTCCTGTGTGTGGAGGGGTCCATGTGCTCCCCATAGTCCTGCATCCTCTCACATATACTCTCCATCAGCTCCAGGAGGTTTCCCTCTGAACGGGCGAAAGGAACCTTTTGGCACAAATGACAAAACAAATGGTGGGTTGAAGAGAGTGGGCTCTGATGTCTCCTATACAGTTTTCCCTACATATTAACTTCTAGACAGTTTATTCTCACTTAATGAAAATCTTAAATAGCCAAACCACAGAAATATCAAGTTAGATAATTGTATATATTTTTTCCCACAGTCTGTGTGTAAAACCTTACCTCTCTAATGGATTGGCTACCATCAGGGTTGATCCTGAAGGATCCTGTCTGGATCATTTTCTTCGGATCTATCTGGGAGATCGCCCACTCCATTTCATCAACTAGGGCTCTGCATGCTATGAGAACAGAGGGGAGGTGAGAATGTGGTAAAAGGGTAAATGCATGTGTGTGTGTTGTGTGTTGTGACCGTGCCGTGCCGTGCAGTGAGAGGCAGACATCGCGACAAACCTCCACATCTGATATCCTGTCTGGTTGCTTCAGTAACGTTCACCAGCAGACCAAGAACCACACACAGTGTAAGCAGCAGTATTGGCTTCCACATCTTGCATCTAAACGGAAGAATTTCAAGTCAGGATGCATCATATAACACACTAACAAGGAATACTAACGCTATCAAAGTTAACATGTTCCCATTCAGTGAGTGCTTGCTGGAATAGTCCATGTCTGACTGACTACAATGAATGACTGAGCGCTCCAGCACGTCTGCCCCGGCGACCATGACACGACCAAAACACTTGTAAAACTTTTTATTCGACTTACGAGCGTCTAGCAGGATTTGGAAACCACCTCTACGGCTCTTCCACGCTGTCCCATCGAATCTGGTAGAATGTGGTGACGTAGCAACGGAGACGCCGGACAGGGGCGGCCCTGCACGAGCCAGAAATGAGTCAGGACCGAGACAGCGCCCTCCGGTGGCCAGGCATGATTAGATTAGATGGCTCTTTATTGTCCCCGAGGGGAAATTGCAGTACAAAACAAGAGAGAGGCACACATACAATAAACAAGTTTAAGGATAACGGTTGTATAAAAAAATATCCTAAAAATAGGGGTGGGATGGGCTCTCCAAGATGGATCTGATGGTGCTGGGAGCTGACAATACAGATGGTGTGGAGCAGTGTACAAAAATGGCCTCCTCCTATTCTGGTCCAGTGAATCCTCTCTCTGTCTCTCTCTGGTTTCATTAGTGAGGAGGAGGCTCTCTGTACTGCATATATTGACATCACTGACTCTTCAACTTTAGGTTGTTTTTCTCTTAAAGGTAGGGTGTACGGTGTTTGGAGAAGCATTTTTGGTTATATTAGTTGAAATTGTCTTTATATCCCAACAGCAATCAATAAATCTGAAAGAAAAATGGAAAAAAATCTGGTCTCTGTAACAGCCATAATACTGTAATAAGTACGTCCAATAATTTCATTCGGACCACATTTCAGCTCGAATTAAATGATTCGATGGCCCATTTGGCTGGAATTAAATGATTGGATGGCCTACCTGCCTGCTGAGTTGCATTCCCAAACAACCGGGAAATAAGACTCTCAGTACATAATTCGGCAGGATTCGGCGAGGTCCAGTGCTGAAAATTCACTGAATTGCTGAAAATTGCTGAAATTCGCCATTCTTCTCTCACTGCTACTGTGGAAAACAACCAGAAAACCCGTCTCGCACAAGTAGTGACCGGACCTCGCTACGATGAAGAGCTTTATCGACAAAACACTGTCCCCCGAGCTTCAACGGACAAACAGACTACTTTCCACTACATTCCCCACAATCGCACACACTTCGGCTCGGTTCGGCTTGGTAATTGTCACCACTTTTCACTCGCTGCTACTGAGGTAAGAAATCGTGCATATCCTACCTTTAAGTTAGATTCTGTAATATCAGTAACCCATGTCTCACTAGAGGGGGCAACTGAGTCAAAACAAAGTTGATTCTTTGAATACACCCCTCCACTTCCACTTGCCCACAGCTAACCACTGAGCCACCGTGTCACCCACAGGGAGACCTATGAAGGTTTCTGCTAGCCAAACACCTGAGAACTTGATGATGGATTTTACACTCAGAAAATATTCACCCACCCATGTTCTTAATGTCTAGTCAGCAAATTGAACATTTGTGATGCACAAGACGCCATCTGAGAGGTTGCAGTGGCAGATTAAATATGTTCTGCCATTAGAAAATGATATTCAAGAATAAAGATAAATCTGATCAAATGTTTCAAGTGCAGCTGCTACCACATTAATTCAGATATTCACTACATCTGTAAATGTTTTCTGTCTTCAAATTAAGAACATGGGTGGGTGGATATTTTCTGAGCGTCATCATAGAGAACTTCACTCCACATCTTCAGCTTTGGTTGCACAGCAGCAGCAAAATGTGTTCATGCACCTGGAGAACTCCCTTCTTCTTCTTCTTGGGCTTGCTGACCTCTAAAAATCAAAAGAGGACAGACAGTCAAGCAACCTTGTTAGTGTGGAAGGACTTGACAGTTCAGACACAAGTGGAGGTGAATGTCCTACCAGATGTGAGGTGGACCAGGTCATTATTCAAGGGAGGGCCTGCAGGGCTGCTCAGGGGAACTGAAAGGGTGGCCACAGTGGGGCTTGTTGATGGAGCTCAAACCTGTGAGGAGACGATTAGTACTATTAACAAGAATCACATTCATTCCTGTATGAGTCTCAACGTTTCATTTTTCATTCAGAGATTCCTACCTCTGTGGTGTCCAGTGATGGAGTCCCCTCAGTTATCACAGCCAGGTGGTTTTATCTCAGGGAGTCCTGGGAGCTGGAGTCCAGAACAGCCTGGGGACGGACACACACACACACACACGCAGTAGTGATCCATGTACTCGCTGATAAATTAAGCAAAAATAACGTTTCACTTTAATAGAATTGAGGAAAAAATGCACTAAGTTGGTGGGGTGTGGTGGTGGGTGACTTTTTCTTGCCACTATACCAAATGGATGGGATGATAGATGTGCTGCAAAACATCAAACTCATTAATGTCATCATTAATCTCTGATTAATTATGCAAATGATGAATTGTCTACTGTCTTACCCCGGTCTCCCCTATCTATAGGTCCCCGTTTTTCAAAAAAATAGTATACCGTATAGATGGATGGCTCTTTATTGTCCCCGAGGGGAAATTGCAGTACATGCTATGTATAGTATAGCATACCTTGATGCAAATGTAGAGCAAAAACAGCTTGGTAAGTGCTGCAAGATACACGTGCATGTACATGTCAATTGGACTTATGGCATAGATCCGTCTCCCTATGTCCTCCAGTTCATTCAAAGATGATGCCTCCAAGTGTTTTTTAAAAATTATTATTTTAACAGTAAATGCAACTGTAATGTACCCCAGAAAGTGGGGTATTTCACCTACAACCTGCTAGAATCTGTTTGGACCCTTCTGATGTTCTTTGGTCGAGTGCTGTAACCTGCCTTATCAGAATCCAGGTTTGCTTTTCTGTTGTAAAATATAGAGTATCATATATATGGGTTGTGTTAAATCAAATTCTATAACTGCAAAATTCATATATTGTCATCTGGTCCATGTTTATTTGTTCTAAATGTAATTGTAATACAATTGTTGTTAGACTTGCTCTTTCCTTGAAAACATGTCCATACACTGCAAATGTCATAGTAGCTTAATTCCACTTGTTTTATGACAATATAAATAGTTTTAAAGAACAGTAATGAAACAAGAACATTTTTAAAGTACATTTTTTAGGCAATTTCACTTTATTATTGAACAAGAAAAAAACTCGAAACAAAACAGAAAGGACAGATAATCTAAAAATAACAAACCAGATCAGAGAAAAGCAGAATAAGGTCCCTCAATAGGATAAAAACCAGATTGTTTTTATAATGGCACTCTTTCCGTAAATGTCTTAAAAGATTCCGTATCATAAAACAAGTACAAAAATGACGATGCTACAATGACGGCTTATGATGAAACGCATCAGCCCGATGTGGCAATCAATACAAATATGGTACAACTGACATCATTCCCACCTTTTACATGAATAGCCAATTTATAGCAACCTGCCAAAATGTCATACGAAGATGCGCACCTTCTATACATGATCTGTTAGTGCAGTGTGAAAATGGTTGCATAAATTTGACGCAACTTGAGCTGTCAATAATTTCACATTGGCCCATTTATTTTGTTTAAGTGCTGTTCATTTGTACATAAATGCTTCATTTCTTGCAGTGATGGATGTCAAAGTAAAATAAGATACAAATATTTGGTTTTTATTTGGCATGGCTTGTTGTACAAATGTACAAATAGTATCAAAGCTGGAATTAGTCACATGTTAATAGTTAATAATTGTATGCCTTTCCCAGTGGAATGAAAAATATGAGTATACATACACATTTCCCAAGGTAAGATTTTCCGGTGAGTAATGATAGAAAATGCAGAACACATTGGCTATGGTTAAATGCTTAATATTTATCATTCTGAATGTATTCCTTCCAAATGTAGATTAGAAATTAAATGTTTACATTAAAGGTAGGATAGGTATTTCTTTGAGAAGCATTTTTGGTTATATTTATTGAAATTGTCTTTATATCCCGACAGCAATCAATAAATCAAGTGCTCTGAAAAAAAATGAAATGAAATCCGGTGTCTGTAGCGGTCGCAACTACTGTAATAAGTCCGTCCAATCATTTCATTCGAACCGAATGAAATGATTAGACGGACGTGCCTGTCAACTTGACCTTCAGCTCAAATTAAATTATTATATGGCCCATTCGGCCAAAATGAAATGATTGGAAACCGACTCCCAGAAGTAGAGACCAGACCATGGCGCGACGGGGACCGTTATCGGCTTCACACTGTCCCCCCCGAGCGACACCGGGAAAGCGGACTTCCGTACGCCACATTTCCCATACCTGCCCGCAGTCAGCGGGGCTTCGGCGCTGAAATTTGGCACTCTTCGCTCGCTGCTACTGAGGCAAGAAATTGTACCTACTATATGTTTAAGACTAAATAAAGCGATGTGATTAGTATATGTTTCAACGAAACTTCATTCAGTAGACAAACACAAGCCGCTTATGTTCTACTATTGAATGAGAATGAAAGGTGTATCCATATCATTCTGAGTGAAATTTCATTACATGAAGCATTTGATTACTTTCTGATTGGGCTATTATTTCATTATTACTGAAACATTAGGCTCCATATAAACCCTGCTACTGACACACGTTTCATTAGCCAACATGAATTAATGAATTCATCTTTGCTATTTAGCTTTTTTTTCCTGTATTGATGCATGCAGACTTCATCCTGTATCCTGATCACAGTTTATCTAACATATTTCTGTACTTTTTTCATTCATCTATTTTGTGAGGTCCTGACTTTGGTTGACTATTTCCAATTTCTGAGATTGCCCAAATCATTATTCTAGTTTGGTTGTTTTGCTACTTGGTCCACCAAGAACAATTCAAGCGTCTTGTATCCCTTTTTTCATAGCTGTCCTATAGATCCTAGAAATTAGGCACATCGGTGAGCATAGGAGGCACTGTGGTCTTCTGTACTGTAATTATACTACATCTTCAATATAGTTAAATATCTGACCAAGACACTAAATACTGATTCATTTTATAGGCTAAGCCAGCAGTCTAGAAAAGGATATCCATGTGGAAGTCTTATATTGGCCTCTCACATTTTGGAGCACTTGTCATAATTATTAGTAGTCTGTTGCAAAGCTAATAAATGTCTACCACAATTTGTTGTAAGTACATTTTACTTAAATTGTATGCACATTTTTGCAAACAGCTTTAAATAGATCACTAGTTTGACAACTAGACTCATGACTTTAAATAGATCACTAGACAGGCCATTACATTATATCAAATAATGTAATTTCCCTAAACATGAATTTGTTCAGTACACCAAAATAAAGAGCATTCATTGTCAACATCCGTTGTTGCTCACTTCCGTTATATTGTGACTTTTACATTTGTGTTGTGGCTTTTGCGTTTTGGATTTTGTGTTGTGGCTTTTGCATTTGTGTTGTGGCTTTTGCGTTTGTGTTATAACTTTTGTGTTTGTGTTGTGGCTTTTGCATTTGTTTTGGATTTCGACAGTTCGTTCAACACCTCTCGGCCACTGTATTTTTCTCATTTTGACACAAGCAGGGACATAGAATAAACACACCTCTGCTTCTGGACACACATCTGTATCACAAGACTGCTTTGAATTTATCACCCCAAATCAAAAGTACTATTTTACATGTACATGTACAGTGGAAGCAGAGTACAAGGTACTGGGATTGTCTGCTCCCTTATCTCAGTACCTTGACATGCCATAGGTTAATTATGTAGTAAACTTGGTGTTCATCTTACAGTAAATGTGGGTAAATGGTAAATGTACACCAGGTCTGCCCTTGAATATCATTTGCCAGGACATGAACAGCTTAAAAATAAGTGAATATTTATGAAACATATACACTAAACATAAATTAGCAAATGCCATCTGAAAATTAACTGAACCGAGCTTAACTGAGATGGAAATTCAATTTCAAAAACAAAATAGAGTAATGGAAATTCTTAAACTATAATAACCCTGCCAGCAACACTGTCTGAGAACAAATGAATCAGATGCCTGTACTCCTCTAATGAAACTCGAACCATTGTGTTCAGCATTATCCTGATAAAAGAGAGTCTACTGTACAATCTGTAGTGTACCATACCATTGAAAATCCACAAAGCTATCTGATGGGAAATGTATGTATACATACATATACTGAAAAACTACCAATTCGCTTGATATATTAATTTACAATTATCTTACATTTATATGACCTGTCTTTAAAAATACCTAAATACAAAGAGTTTACAAGTACACAAATTACCATATTCTGAAATATATTTTATAACTTTACAAAGTATCAAAGTATAAAACACAGAATAAGTGTGACTAATCACACATAAATACATTTTTAGACTTAAGAAATATATTAATGTACCTCATTAAAATATATTGTTGTTTTAAATCACTTTATATTCTATTTCAATATAAACATTAGAAGGGCATCTGACAATCGTGATACATTAAATTACAGCTGGAAACAACTGTACCGCCAAAGGTATAAAATTGTAAGGGTCATGCCAAACCTTCGGACTCCAGGACTGGGATTACAGTACCAGCAATACACAAATATTCTCAAATGTTTTGATAGTTAAGTTTTTTGATGTCAAGCAACCATCCATGATAGCAGCTGTATGGATTTGATGTGTCGAGCCCTGCGAGGATACATTGAGGCAAATGATATGAACTGTAATATCCCCATATTTGAAATGTGAAAAGTCGGGTCTGAATGTTTTTTTTTGTCATGCCAGGTGAGCTAAAAAAGTTAAAGTAAACAATTTACTAAATAATAAATAAAATTAATTTCAGGTGATGTAACATGCCCTCTGGTGGTCCAAAGCTCTTAGGCAACACGGCTAAGAACAGCTGTGTGGTATTGACCATCTCAAAGGTACGGAATAGACAATGTTAATTTCTGTGCCGTTTTTGACTGGGAATTGATCATCTCATCACAGACACACTGTCTTGTTAACGCCCCCCTCCCACCCCACCCGCTGGGCCTCTTGAAGTGGGACTAGACACCTGTGGATTTACTATATACTGTAAGGGCACTTTAAAATACATTAGGCACTGAAAGGCACGAGAGGAACATGTACTGGTCTAGCTCCAGTGGTCCCGCCCTTGAATGAGGTCACCTTTGAGTGTTCTTTCAGGCACCTGTGCCACAACTCAACATCCAACCACATTGCGTCTTCCTATCTGTCAACCAAAGCATCAGTGTCCATGTCATTCAATAAGAAAATGTCAGAGTGCCCTGACAATCTCAGGTGACCCTGAAAGAAACAGAGAGAGAAGAGATGGGAGTTTCTATGGAGAACAAGCATATGATTATACAGCAGATAAACACATCACATACAGTAAATCAATTTAGGATCATTTGAGCAATCTTGAAGGTAACTTGAAATGTAGAAGCAAAACGTGATTTTTCCATGATTTGGGTTGTGCGGTATTGACCAATTTCTCGGTTTAAAATTCAAAGCATAGTAAACTATAGCAATTTCTTACCATCAGTGGGAAAACATTTATTGATATAACAGTTAATATGGTCACAGCACCCTACAAGCTTCACAATTGGCTTATGCTGGCTTGTGCAGAGACTTCCATGCATGTAATCAGCCAGTCAGGTAGGAGCCCCAGCAAAACACTACATAAAGTGCTATATAAACCCACTGTTCTACTAGTTTTCAGAGAAATTGTAGTGATGACACCATTTGGTTGAAATATTAGAGAACTTTGCCTATAGTCATATCACCAGAGTTTTAGTCAAATCGAATTGCTAAGTGTCCTCAGTGGCATTTGATCAAGCATTATCAGATTGTTGTCATCGTTGCTTTTGCAGGCTCCAGAGAAATCTTGTGGCAGAAGATGACCAACTGAAACTCAACCAAGTCTTGCAGTCCAGGCACTTGAAAAACCCGATGTTGCCGTCTTAAACTACCCTCATGGGGTACTGGTACATATCTTCTTTCAGTGGCCATCTTCAACAGTGTGAAGAAAAGTAGGACGTAAAACTGAACTTATATAGCACTGAA
>CABFOP010107044.1:0-12247 GCA_900683385.1 Anoplogaster cornuta | reverse complement strand
TCTGACCGAGCTGGCTGCTACTGGAGGGGAGACTGATGCTAACGTTAGCATGATCGCGTTAGCATAGTGTATCTCGTACACTGTAGGCGACATATCTGTTCTTTGTCGGACGTGAGATAGCTGAACCATTTCCATATTACCGAAGTTGTGTGACGTTTCTTTGCCACAATTTCTTCATCTTTGGAGGCCTCACTTTCTTCACCGGCTCATTTTCTTGTCTTCTATCTCAACACAAGTAGTCGCGTTGTTGTGAGTGGGCGCGTCAACAACGTGCAAGCCTATTTCTGTTGCGTGATTGGCTGTTCGTGTTGCATTTGGGTAGGTATGGAAAAACGGACACAAAAAATAATTTTATCGAAAATAAACACATTAATTTATCATCGTTATCGTGGTAAGTTTTATCGCGAAAATTATCGATATCGTTTTATCGCCCAGCCCTAGTTTGACCTACTTCACTTCACTTCACTTCACTTCACTTTATTATGAAATCCCAGAGGGCAATTGATTTGCAGGAAGCAACACAACATCAACAACAGTGGACAACAGAGACACAGATACATTAAAAGTCAAAAAGACAATACATACACACATGTATTGTCTTTTTGACTTTTTGACCTAATCACCAGTTTGACTTAATCACCAGTAAATAAGTGGATCTAAACACCTTTCTGAATACTAGAAAGGGGATTCTCTCCCCTTCAGATGTGGCTTTGAGTAGAAACTACAAGATGTGATCCACTAGTAACATAAGGCTGGTACCAGATGCACCGGCTCACTGTGGGCTGGATAGAGGCCAGCGCCATTGTCCTCTGGGGCTGAGCTTGGTTAACATTCAGAGGGGCTGTACAGCACTCAGCAGAGCTACTTGTTATCACACTTTTTAGTGTGCTCAACACCATTAATTTTTTTTTTTTTGTTCTCACCCATATTAACGTTAACCATTTGACAATTCAGATTTTACATGGCACAGGTGACTTTCCATAAACCACCGCCTGAACCAATGATATTTCGATCCTCGGAAAATGTCTTACCTGACCAATCTCAAGTGGCAAAGAGTTGCTGTACTTATGTGGGTACATGTGAACATAGGATAACTGCATCCAACCCATAGATTGGTATGAATTGTAAATGAAAATAGTCACATGGGTAGTAACACGTGATTATTAATTAAACCAATAATAAGCACTTGATTGGGGCAGAATTCACATCAGATCAAGAGTAGGTCAGCACATTATGGCTAAAATGATATTGACATTATTTTGCTTGATCATGTGATCAGTTATTAGTCTTGATGATTTGAGGAACACAAATATTTTACTGCGTTCAACATCTTAACTATTTAACTACAGGGGACAATCTAAATTACATATTTTTTCACTATTGAAGATGATTATTAATTGTGGAAGCTAAAATCAGAATATAGGATTATTAGGACTGGGGGGGAAGAAATTGATTAAATAGGGTGTGATTATAGGCTATGATTCATTGACTTTTTAAGTTTTGCATTTTGTAAATTTTACAGTATATGGGGACTTTTACAGTTATGCCAATAAAGGAAAAGTTTCTTTGTACCATCTGAAGAAGGGTTCTTAACACATTTTCATGGATATTTAGTGTTGTTCTATCTTTTTTTATGTCTTTGACTAAATACAATCTGACAAACTATACATGAATCTCTATATAGCCTACACTGAGTGGACAAAATAGAGCGACCTGCTCATTCCATAAAATAGGATGATCAGGTGAAAACTGTGATTCCTGATTGATTTCACCTATTACACCCACTTTAATCATGAAGGGAAGATGGAGATGAAGGTGAAGATATGTTAAAGAGTTGTTAGTCCTCTTGACAATCACGGACGTGGATTGTGCAGAATGGTGTGCAACTCAACAGTAGCAGGGAGTTCACAATATTCTGTACACTGTGTATTTGCTACCAAATAAAGAGGAAGTTGAGCTGCTTAAAAGGAAAAGAACTTGCAACTGTCGGTGTATTTGTTTTTGAGATAGAGCGGTAGAACTGCCTCGACCTTCTAGAATTTTACTGGGGCTTACATGGTTAAAGAGTGGATGAAAATATAGAAAATCAAAGTATCTACTTCAGTGAATGTCAAGTCTTTGTATTTCTTTGCCAAAACATTTAGGATATCTGTAAACACAACTGAGGTGAAAATAATTGAAACTGAATTTATTGTAACTTTATGTTGACATGGGTTTGGTGGCAGTGCACCACTAAATGATGTGATTGTGCCACTAAAATTGTACGTTGGTGCTGCATGTGCCACCATTGGAACGTCTAGTCTAGTCTGGAGCCCTGAATCGTGACCCCAAGAATCAAAATCCAATCCAACGGTGAGATTACCAAAGATTCACACCCCAAAGGATTATATACAATTAATTCTGCAGCGCTTATCAAAAGGACTAACTTGATACTTTAGTCTATGTATACAGTATGCATTTAACCAGCTAATATTAACATTCATTAATACACAGGACAAGATGTCACGATCCCTTGTGCCATAATCTAAAGTAAACACTTGTTTACTTAATTCAGATTAAAAAACAAAAAGTGGGCACCTTCCTTCACTGATGTTTCGTAACATTGTAGTATACCCTATCTAAAATGTTGATACTTTATCAAATAAGATAAATTCCTCAATTTATGTATTTATTCTTTCATACTGCAATGCATGCTAATGCATCCTAATGCATGACTTTTGCACTGCCTTTTTCTCTGCATTAAACTCATTAAACACAATACAAAAAAACTTAATTATTTCCCTTTCATATTTCAACCAAAATAGCAGCTACAAAACATAACCAGTATGGTTGTTTTTTTAGGTAAACTTATTCCCTTATTCCCATTCATCCTCACTGAGCCCCAACCAATCTTCAACTATCTGAGGTCACACTGCTCTCCAATAGACATCAACCAATATAAGATGACACAGTACACTATAAAAGACAACTTGCTTGTGTACAAGAGCTGCTCTCTGTGCAGGAGACTGAATCAGCGACGTTGCCATTGCATGATTTCAGTATGGCAAATGATCAGTGCATGATATGGAACAAGTAAGGGTAAAACAGCCTAAATGAGCCTTGCCTAGACTTGTTCTGTCACAGACAACTTTGTTCTGCTTTCTTCTAATGTTGTGCCAATTTTGTAGCACAAACCACAAACCCAGTATTTTATAGTAAATTGAACTTTTAGCTGAGCCTATTATTGGGCCCATCATGCAGATAAAAAAAAGTATGTAGAAGTTTCCACCAAGGGTGAAAACTAGCTTAGTGCTAATTTCAAGCATGCCACCTGTTTTGTCTGTGAAGCTGACCAATATAACAGCTTTAAGTCTCAAACCCAGGTAATATCAATTGTACAGTGACAATTTCCAATAAAGCTAGGCTAAGCTGATGACAACATCCCAACAAAAATCAAGAAGACCCAAGGCAACCTGCTTATGCCAAACCATGATTTTAGTCTCAGAGGGGGTGAATCCTGAAGTGTATGGCTACATAAAGCATCAACAATTTGAAAAGCAAGTGTAAAAGTAATAATTCTAACAAATACATTTAACTAAGTATCTTATTTGTGTACAATGGTACAATGTAGCCTAGCATAAACAGCTTTCATTCACGCAGCAGTTCCATACAGTCAGACACCTTGCATCAGTCTTTATCTCACATGAAACTGCAAACCATCCACTCAGCCAAATATTTCACAGTGCCACAGTCCGCTCAGCCAATAAGACAGATATCAGTCAATCAGCACTATTTATAGATGGCTGAGGAAATCATCTATTAATGCATGTCTAAACCTAGCCAAGGAAGCTGAGTCAGAGTTCACAACTGTAACAATAATGTACATAATATGTACTATCTAAGTATAATATCTGAGACACTCTTAGCTGAGACGAAATGCTACTTTTACTTTTCATAGTTTCCATTGTGCAAGAAAAAATAAACTTCTCATTGTAACAATTGTGGAAATTTGGTCAAGTAACACGAGGTTCCCGTTGAAAACCCTTCATTTGAAAACCAGGTATCAGTACTTAAGTACTTAATCATTTACATAGATTTACACAGAATTCTGGAGATTGAGATGGCATTTCTGACTTGGCAAGTTAGCAGGCCCAGCATTCATGTTCCCACCAAGCAGGTTGCATCGATTCAGCTGACCTATCATGGCCAAGTGCTATACAGCTTGCAGAATTGGCATTTTCAGTGGTGTATGACATTGCATTCATGATGTTGCCACATTATGAAAAGAGTACCATATAGCCCAAAAGTAGTTTACCTATTAAGGGGAGTTATTCGAATTACTACACACAGTTTAACCAAAAGACATCCCGTTCACATGCACTTCCTGAACCGAGGATGATAAACCAATACTTTTTTCTTTAAACATGCACAGTTGATTAATAATAACTGAACCTAAATAATGATAATGGTTTTCTGTGGTCAACATATTTAAAAAATAGAGTTGAATTATTTTAATTGTGTTAATCTCACCTTGCTCTGAGTCTGAGTCTGCCTCTGCCTTGAAGGATCCTGGAGCTACAGGTAAGGGTCTGAGGGGTCTCGGCTTAGGTGTTGGAGGAGAGATCCATTTCTTTCCAATGTACTCGACATATGTACCGGGGAAGTCTCCTTTTTCCTGAGTGGTTTCATTGAAGCCAGGCAGCCAACCAATGTCCTCTGGCCTCTGTTCCAGCCCATCACTGTACGCCAGAGCCACCAGTGCTCCTTTGCTTACCATTAGTATGTCCCCGACATGCAAATCAATGTCCTCCTCCCTCTCCTTCTTGTAGTCATAAAGCGCTCTGTATTGATATCCTTCAGCACTCATACTGATCACTTGGTGTCAAGGACTTTTTTCTAAGAAAAACGATGACAACCTCAGGGAAACTTGCTTGATGACAAGTTCAACCAGCTAGGTTACTCTTCAGGTTTCTCTGATTATATATATATTACGTCAAGGCATGGACTCAAGGCATTTGCCTAGAAGTTAAAATGATTGTATTTGTATACTTGCAACAAAAGTATAGTCTTCAACAGTTCTTTGGAGAAAACAATGCACAGGGTTGTCTTCATGTCTTCATTGTTCATGTCATTCTGAAGGTCTGCAATTGTCCTTGTGTTTCCTCGAGCAGTATGTACCCATCAGTACATGGCCTGCAGCTGTAGCCTTGAGAATGCTACCCAGACCTGTAAGATGAGAGTGGAGGCCATTTGCACATTGCGTAAGACAGTCATATCACATACAATGCTCAAACGTGACTAAACTACATTTCTAAGAATAGCAATAATACACAAATTATAACACTGTATGGATTCTAAGTGATAGTTTTGCAAGCAAGCAAGCAAACATGGACTTGCACTACGAATAGTTTAATGCACATTTTAAAGTAAATGTACAATGTACAGAATCCTAATAATTAACACCTTGAGCCAAACTCAGTTTCAGTTTCCCATATACAACATACATACACTGAAGTGTGCTTCGTGCAGTGTACTTAAAGTTAGTTCATATTAAATTCATGATATTATTCATATATTTAATCACATTAATAGTAAGTTCACTGAATATAACTTTACAAATTAAGTCAAAATCCAAGTTCCAATGATATCCCATGTTGGTTTAATGAATAACGTTAAAGGTTACAAATGTGTTATAGCCTTAAAGAATATTTATGAAATATTTATGTTGCTATCATGCAATAGTAAAAGCTACCATTTTGCTCCATTATTTCTCTAAATTGAATTATTTGCTACTAATACATAACATCTTAACATTTATTGATGCAGACTCCAACACTAGTTACTTTTTTAGTTACTAGCGTTAACACAGTTAGCCAACTTCCATGTTGGTCGGTCAACATATCGTTGCTAACATTAGCATTAAGTTACCAGTGACAAAATGTACAGCCCTGTCAGTGTTACAGTTAATGAAGCTAAAGTTAAATGCTTCGACTATACGGTAACGACAACCTGATTACTGACCACAGTAAGTGAAGTAAGATAGCTAGCTTGGACAGCGACACATACCGAGTCTGAAGGATCCCAGGCGAACCACCGAGTCTTCCCTCCCTCCAGACCAGGCGCTTCCACTTCGCTCAGCTCCAAAGTTGTTGCGTATTACCAATAAAATGCAACCCTCAACAGCTTCCTCACCAACACTCGTAAAAACACAAACTGTTCACAAGCGTTTACATTGGGTTTAACGAGCTTTACCAACTATTGTTACGACCCACGGTCTCTCGATATAACGGGACGGTTTCACCCGAACAACTGCTTCGAACATAGTCTGAAGCCAACGAGGGGCAGAAGGCAGAGCACAGCCGCGCATTGGCCCACGTCACTGTCAATCAAACTACGTCAGACCATAAACACCAATCATTTCCTCGTCAGATGGCGGCAGTCCCACCTTCATGTACAGTTACGCACGACACCTATAGGCAAATTACGTAAGTTCATCAGGCCATATCTACTCGGCTACAGCAGGCCTGTTCTTACATCAGGAGCAGCTATGAATGTCTTCATAAGTTTTGGTCGCTATAATTTCTAAAAAAAAAAAGTTATTTATCCTGATTTGTCGAGGTCTGTTGGGCCATCTAGCCTAGAAAAGAAAGAACGAGTAAGTTATTACTAATGCCTTATAAACGAATAGCCTAGGTCATAACTTAAATAAAGAAATTAGTTATTATTATATTTTGTGATGTAGCGTGTGGGTAACTATCAAATTACCACTAACTGATGGACAAGCAAGCAGTCCAAGGGATGCTATCTAAAAAACAAAAACCATTGTGACATATTTCTCATTCCTTTCTTCACTAATTTCATTCCTAAAGACTAACAATGGCACATTTCCAGTCTGGCTGTATTACACCATTCCTTCTATCTGTAAAGCAATAGACAACAGAAAATTAAATGCAAAGGTGTGAGCTCTCTGTACAAGATTCTATTGTATTTCACAAATGAATCAAACGAAACCCAGAGGACAGCAAATAGATTTCCATGATTCAGGGTTTTGATACATTACATAATCTTAGCTTTATAATGTGTCATCGCATATATTCAGTATGCAGGATACCAAAATCCTACAGAGTATCACAACCGCCTGAATGTGGATGTGGGTGGCCTAATTATGGAGGGGAAATAGGGTTGGCTTGTAGAAATCCCCTATCAAGTATAAACCCTACTGTCCCGGCTCTACTAAAAGAAGCTGTAAGCAGCTTTGTGCAAGGGTAGGCCCCTTGAAGTGCTCTTCAGTCACACAGGCCTCAATGGCCACCACTTCTCATAAAAGAGGAAGGAATGGCAAAAACACTATAATGGGTGATGAAATCAACAGTGAATAGGAAGTTCAAACTGCTACTGCACTGCAATATGAAACTAAACCAAGAACACATTTGAGTGTTTCTGACACATTTTAATCACATGAACAATTATTGTAGAAACTAGTTCAGACATGTCTGTAGATATTATTTCCCTCCATTCACAATTACACTTGAACTTGGTTTAATACTTTACTGAATACTGTCACTAAGACGTCGCTGTTACTATGGATTTCTTTCAATTATTATTCCACACCTATGTTTCCATTTTCAGCCCATTTTCTTTTTTCCTATAAAGCTGCATCATGAAATCTACCTTTTCTCCCTTTCAAATTAAAAGACTATATTTTGTCTAGAAGATAACTATTGAACAGCATACAGATGGGCTTTAGATTTCTTTTGCTTATAATGAAAATGAATATTTGAAGCACTAGACCATATAATCCACCCCCCCCACACACACACACACACACACACTCCCACCCCCCTGTCTTAATAGCTCCGGTGACCCATCTGCTGCTCTGGAGATAACCACAAACCACACCTCTGTTCGGTTCTATAACTGTTCCAAGACAGAACATTTAATGGGAAAAACTTCAGGATCTCAGTCACTGATGATTGTGTGAGGCTTTTTGAAAGCTACTGTATGAGTAGGTGCTTGAGTTGTGATTATACATGGATATTGCAGCCTGATCACACACTCTTTATCACTCAATTTCAAATACAAAGCCTTTCATCCATAAACACGTTACATTACATTACATTACAGTCATTTAGCAGACACTTTTATCCAATGCGACTTAACAATAAGTGCATTCAACATAGGGAGGCACTTGTGAACTATAACTTGCAATATTGTATGTACACCTACACTAAGCACACGTTTTGTGAACAAGGACTGGATGGCGATTACCATTCGATCATTGGAATAGGAATGCGTACAAAAACATTATTTTGTTTCACAAGTAATTTGACTAAAATTAAACTTGTTTTTGGCACAGTAAACAAAATTGGCAGCAGCTTACTCTATTAAGAAAATAGAGGCAAAATGTCATTGGCTGCACTCCAACAGTAGCCTGCAGGCATTGGCATTATGTTACATAGTAGAGTTAAAGACGTTATTCAAATCATCTCTGATACACAGTTGAAAGTGTGGACATGTAACGGTTATTCACCTGGATTGTAATGTATGGCCATATATATCAACAGGTGAGTGTTGGACACAGACAGTGTTTTCATTGATTTTCATACCTGTGTTTTGATCCAGGTCCAAACTTAAATCCATTTGGAAGCAACTACAGTATGTATTTCCTTTCTGTGGAGCATATCAACCTGTCATCATATAAAATGACTTCTTTCCAACTGAGGCCCATCCCCATCAGTTCACTGACCTACTGATCGCTTATCACATTCCTCAATGTCAGGCATGGTGTAGAATATGTAGCTTCTTCGCCACTATTCCATCTGTTATTATCATTACAAGTCATTTTTCTGACTTCTAATTGTTGGCTCAACTGGCTAGGCTAATGGGGGGGAAATGAATGCCACAATACAAATAATGTCTACTATATTGAATTCTTGATCTTGAAAATATATTGTTGATCTTTTTCAAGGGTGGGATTCCTTTACAGACTGCAATTCAGTGGTGCAAATCCCATGTAAGAATATGGTTATAATGGAAAACAATAGGCAGCCTCCAGGTGGGTCCTACAGTCCCATGTAGCTCTACTTTGCAGCAAAATAGGGGAACGGTTCTTTTTAAAATTGATGAATGGATGGATTTAAAAGATCAGATCTCCTTTGTTTACTCTGCGCTACCTTCCATATGATTAACTATGAGAACCTAAGTCTCGCCATTTCTTTGGTTTACCCATTCATTTAAAAAAAAAGCTTCCCAGCATACCCACATTTAATGCTTAAATACTTGTCCCTTTTTCAACTACTTTCACATTGTTTCTTCATTCTTGTTACCACACTATTTATCTCTTTTTAAATTCTAATGACCTTCTGAGCTACAATTCTATGGACATTCCTTCACTCACCTTTTCATATAAACCCTCCCTAGCTCCCATTTCCTCTGTTTTGAAAATCACTGAAAATCACGCTTCTGGAAAATGCCTGTGATCTAGTATGCCACACTGTTTGCAATATTTTTGATGAGGCATTTGCAAAAGAACATTTTAAGCTCTGGGTTTTATCCTTCAACCAGCCTGGCAAGATATACATACCAAGTACATATGATATCATTAAGGCCCATCCAGAGCTGGGAAATAAATAAGTATATGTCTGATTACATATACTCCCTGGGATGATCTGTGCTACTATTTTAATACTTTATGGAGTCTGCATTTTTAATTACTTAACTTTTAATCTCCATCTCCATTGATCCATTCAGACTGGAATGAAAGTGAGAGGAATATATTGCGAGAGGAAACGCTTGTGCACCATCTTTGGCTCTGAGGGGTGGACTTTCAATCGCAGATGCAGCTTGTACTGAAAACCCTAAACATGTAAACCACAAAAGCACATGACATGCCAGAGTTGCACAATAGTTGACAAGTTATGTCATTGGGGTTAAAGGTTTAGCGAAGAAATTAGCAACAGAGAAGCAGTATGAAAAATATGTTGACCATGAATCAATGCATTCCACTACCTTGAATGTTGTGCACTGCCAAAAAGTCACTCAAGATGTTTGGTAAATGGCAATGTGAGCAAACTTTGTTATTTCTGTGTCAGTTCATACTTTGTGGGTCACCGCTGCATATTGCATTACCCATGCTGGACTACTCCACGGAAGCAATAACAGGAAGACTGGTTTGCTATGTTTTTCTAAATGGCGGATATTTCATTTGGGAATGAAACTTCAGTTGTAGTGAAGATATTATAGAGAAGATGTTTCTGAAATGAAAGTGAATTGCAGTTGTGCTGGCAGTTAACAAGGCAGCTGAGAGCTGTGGAGAAAATCCCTCCCAGCTTTTTGACATGAACTCCAAATATTGTTGAGTTGGAACGAACGCAAAGTAATTTTCCGGCAAAGAAAGACAGGAAGTATTATGAATACAAATAGGTTCTCGTGGCATAAAAAAAAATCCAAGTCCAAGCACTCTTATGGGTTAGAAAGTTGTAAAGCCTTTGATTGGAGATAGATAAGATGAGCCGATCATCAGGGTGTTGGACTCTGGATTTTCACACCACAAGAACATTGTGGTGTCATGATTTCTCCTTTCTTATTTTTCAGTACAATTCCTACTCTTCAAGAGCACCTGTGGTTGTTTGGGAATGCATGAAGCGCTGTTGGTATCTTTCCTCATAGAGACCCTATGATTTATGTGCGCTACTCAAGTCATTTTCTAGACAAGTATACTTTCACTTAAAAATATTCCATTAAAGGATCAGTACTTAAAGTCTGAGCCCACCAAACTAAACCTCCATCGGCTTTTATTATGGTAATAATCAAAGTGTAAGTGCAGTCAGGCCACCAACTGTGCCATGGCATTCCACAACACTCTAAAGTAGGTCAACAACCACCTACTAGTGGTGCACCTCTTTAAAACCCAATCTCTTAAGTGAAGTGATATGTATGTCTGTCCAGTGAAGTGTGATGAGTACTTGACCACAGTCACAGTCAACATCAATGTAATGTGAATACACATAGTTCACCCATAGGGATGAAAAGACATTTCAGCATATCTCCATTTCTCCACATCTCAACTCAACATTACAAGTTCACTGAAGTATGAGAATTGATGAACTTAGTTAAAGGGATGTTGTACCTGAAAAGAGAGTGTTATGCTCATTTTCCAGAATTCCACAAAACAATGTTTTGTTCTCAGCTAAGGCAGTGGAGCAATTTGAAAATTGGGGGCTCCCAGAGATTGAATGAAACCTCCAGGTACATGGCAGAGGGTTCCTTTTATCTGCCTGTCGTAAATGTGGGACCTACCTTTTGACAAAATCACTCTGCAGTGGATTGGGCCCCTTAAACCATTAATCTCTGCAGTGTTTTCATAATGGCTAACATTAGTGTGTAGGACTCTCAGGCTCCCAGCTTTTTATTTCACCCCCTCTCTATTCACTGATTCTTTTGCTTTTGTGAGCAAGCTGAGAATTCTCACATGGGTAACCCCATAATGCTCACTGACATAAGAGGAACTTGCGAAATGCATCACCCACCAACGCCTATTTAAACAAATCCAAAAAAGAGAAACTTTCTCCTTATGTTTCCTACCATCACAGGAACCTCTTCCTCAGACTATAAACTCATTCTTCTGCTGAATTGTCTCCTAGTCACTTGCTGAAGATATGATTTTTATTTATTTATTAATTTGTTTTCTACTTGCAATGTATATGTGCACTGCACACTCTACAGTATATGGACATTAACACAAGCTGTTTTTCGTTTCCTACAGCCATGTTCAACAGAACTATAGCTTCCCTTTTGTATGAGAGAACGCTTCTGTTCACTCAACCGCTCATCAAATACGGCAGACAATGAGTTTCTTCACTAGACTATCCCATAAATCATTCATTTTCAACATTAGCAACAGTTCAAGTGTTTTCGAGTTTGAGAATTCCTACATCCAGTAGAGACAACCCAGTCTCACGTCAAAACGTGTAATAGCAACGTTTTACCACCAGTGCAAAACGTTGTATTTCAACAAAAACGGCCCTGAACTTGTTCAATGGCAACGTTTTTTGGGCCTATTCTTTTCTATGGGTCTGCAACCACGTCACGTGACCACGTCACGTGACTGGCAGTTTTATTTCAGTCTAAAGCAAAAAACATGGCTGACATTCCTTTTATTTTCAGTGGAAATTGCATTATTTTAAGATAGTATCGCCATTAAAATGCGTTTTGATCACATTTCTAGTGAGAAATGTGCATTTTAGTTTCACAATCTTTGTTCACTGAA
>CABFOP010107028.1:0-11442 GCA_900683385.1 Anoplogaster cornuta | reverse complement strand
TTGACTGAGACACAAAGTGCGCCACAAATTCAAGACTAAACATATTGTAAAATGGATCAGGAAATGGGCAGTTAACAAAAACAGGGGGGAAGAAAGAAAGAAAGAAAGAAAAAGATAAAGAAAGAAGGAAGTAGAGTATTCGATTGTGCTTGCATCTTTGTCTTTCAGATAGGTTTAACAATACACAGCACGTGCCAGCCTAATGTTCTTGTTTGCAGCATAAATAATATTTGTTATACACCATACCTTGTTAGACATGGTCAACCCATGGTCATACAAAGACCTAAAAAAAACATAAAAAAAGAAAAAAAAGAATGTAAAGTTAGGGGAGGGTCTAGTCAGACTGGTTTGCTACAGCACTTGAGCAAAGGCAACAGACTGCCAGAACACTGCAGGTGATGAGGATTGTGGTACCCTGATGTCCTTATTTAAGCTGTTGCAAACAATCTCTTTAAAGGTAAGCTGCATTTGAACAAACACTCTTTCCATTCTATTGTTTAAGTGGTGAAGATGCAGTGAGCAATGAATCATAGTAACACGTATTTCATATTGTTTCTTTATAGACTGCATCTTCTACAAAAGACAGACGCTGACTTGTGCATCAGCCAATCATGTAGCCAGGGCAAATCACCTCACCCAATTTAAAAGAGTGACTGTCCAGCACATTGCCTGTAGCCTGCCCAGCAAAGTGCGTAGAGCAGATATTACTGATCTGTGATGTGACCACTGGCTGCGCTAAAGTGGTGCTTTTTTACGCACGATGGAGGACCTTCTACAGCAGCGAGATGTTTGGGCTCTGAATGTTTCCTGTGGCAACTCGAGTCGTGGAAATGAGACCGACTCTGGGAACAACAACACGACTCATCTGAAGCGAAATGAAGAAGTGGCCAAAGTGGAAGTGACGGTCCTGGTCCTGGTGCTGCTGCTGGCGCTGGCCGGCAACCTGTGCGTCCTGCTGGCCATCCGCACCACCAAGCACAAATCGCGGATGTATTACTTCATGAAGCACCTGAGCATCGCGGACCTGGTCGTTGCCGTCTTCCAGGTGCTGCCGCAACTCATTTGGGATATCACTTTCCGCTTTTACGGGCCAGATTTGCTGTGCAGGTTGGTCAAATACTTACAAGTGGTCGGTATGTTTGCGTCTACCTACATGCTCGTCCTGATGTCCGTAGACAGGTGCTTAGCAATATGCCAACCACTTCGCTCTTTGCAGAAGAGAAAGGATCGCTGCTATGTTTTTGCGTCGTGGATGCTCAGCCTGATATTCAGTACTCCTCAAGTCTACATCTTTTCTCTGAAGGAGGTTGAGAACGGAGTTTTTGACTGTTGGGGGGACTTTGTACAACCGTGGGGTGCCAAAGCATACGTCACATGGATGAGTCTTACCATTTACATCATTCCAGTGGCAATTTTAAGCATCTGCTATGGCTTGATAAGTTTTAAAATATGGCAGAATTTAAAATTAAAAACTAGAAGGGAACACTGCCTGTCGCCCAATCCAAGAACATCCAAACGCGCTGCGTTATCTCGTGTGAGCAGCGTGAGGCTCATTTCGAAAGCCAAGATACGCACAGTGAAAATGACTTTTGTAATTGTCCTCGCCTACATTGCGTGCTGCACTCCGTTTTTCTTTGCCCAGATGTGGTCTGCATGGGATCCTGCTGCGCCAAGAGAAGGTAAACGCGCACCCGATGTTTTTACGCATGCACAAGCACTGGCGACGCAGTGTAAAAAAACACAAACTTGTGAATTCAAAAAAGCAGAAATTTACCTGCATAAAAAGTAGATTTTTGATGAATGAGGATGTTTCATGGTTTATCAAGATAATTAGTATTTCCCTTCCCTTTAGTGTGCTAATTAGGCTACATAAACAGAGAGAGCAGCACAGGAGCAGAGCCTCATTTTCTTATACAGGTCTTATTTTGGTACATTTATTGGCAATAAAACCCTGTGAAGTAATACTGTATTACTATTATTATTTAACAGCATGGCATTATGAAGTAGGTTTTGCTTTGCAATGATGGAATAATGTAATCTTTAATTTACCATAAAACAACTGTGCACTGGTCTGAGGGCTTCGGTATAACTGCATGGTGTGGGTCACCCTGCCTTTAAAGAGCTGTCAAAATTTAAAGAATTTCATTTGTATGAGTTTCAATAGAAATTTCTAGTGTCAAGCCATATATCAGGACATGAAAGAGTTCCTCCTTAAGAGCTCCCAGCAGAGTTTTAGGAGATTTACCGCTCTTATCTTTCAAAGTTGCCTTTAAAGGGAAGAGCAGGATAGTGGATATGCTCCACAAAGCCTTTCAAGTTTTGTTATCTATTGTTATCCAGTAATGTTTGTATGAGTGTCCATTGCATTCAGCAATTTAGTTGATTTATTTTGAGTACTTGGTGAACTTGGTTTAACTTTGCACAAAAGCCAGACTACACTATATGTTATAATAGGGGCCCAGATTATGTTCATTTTGAAAGCCACTTTGCAATCAAAATATCTCAGTGGGTTTGTACAGTAGGGATTTGTTTCAGACAGGTAGACAGATAGTTCCTGAAGTTTCAAAGAAAATACAAGTCCCCTTCCTGGCACTACTGTATATATAAAGATAGAGGCAGTGTACTTTCAATGACTTTGCTCTTTCTCAGTGATTTTTATAGTACAATTAGGCAGTCATACAGTGTCAGGAAGGTGATGATTTATTCTCTCTAAATGGGAAGGTTCTTACAGGGGAATGCCATTCAAATAATAAAGAAATGTTAGTACTGTAGCCCAAGGCAGTTCATTCAATAACTGTGAACATAAACATTTCATCATAAAACATGTCATCAAGATGAATGTTCACTAATACAAGGTCAAAAATATATTATGAATGGTAAAGTTTGGTGGCATTTCCCTTTAAAATGATTCCATTCTCCTTGGACAAGACTCTAACCCTAACCCTCCCCATAGAGTACATTTTCCATACATCTGACAGGGTGTTTGACATACGTACTACACACTTCTCATACTGGAAAGGACATTTGGCTGACATGTGTACTGCACACCTCTCACAGTAAAGGGGACGACTGTGGGGAGTCAGAGCACCATGAACAGGTCATATAGGGAGGGGAGAAGTAGACGCTCACTAAATCTCTCTCACCCCATTATGGATACAAACAGCTTGGAGTTCTTCCACTTTCCACAGTTCAAGTGGCATGTGTATTCCTTGTGCTCTGTGCATCAAACAACTGGAAATTGAACCGGACATTTGCATCAACCACTTCTTAATCGTAATCCCAAATGATTCTGGGGATGTCTTCCATCCATTGTTGGTAAAATACCAGTATGCCAGTTCAGTTTTCCTCTATGATGAGTGTATTTTAGTACATTAGTTGCCTTGGAGAGGGAAAGAGTCATAAGGAGAAAAATGAAAGCCTGAGCCCTTTCGTGTCAATGCAGGAAAATGTCAGGATTTGTTTGTTCCAAAGTACAACACTCTCTTTCCAAAACTGTCCAGTGATGTTTTCAAAGTGATTAGAAATACCCATCCCTCTTACTCTCTCTGTAAGGAAAAACTTCTAAATATCTCTTCTATATTCAGTTCACAACAGGAGTGAATACATTTATCAGTTAACAGTTGACAGTTAAAATGAAAATGCTTTTTAAATATGCTTTTTCCAACCTTACAGAATACTCAATGTTCAATGAGGCGTGCTCTTTCCCATACCAACCGTTGACAATTCAGCTGCATGGTTTCCCTTCAAGTCATTTAAGAATGCAGATAGTTTACCAAAAATATACTGTATGTCACCAATTTATGTGTCTGCTCTTCTCCGCCTGTCGTCTAGACATAGCCTTCATCATCGCCATGTTGTTGGCTAGCCTCAACAGTTGCTGTAACCCCTGGATCTACATGTTCTTCACTGGTCACCTGTTTCACGACCTGTTGCGGGGCTTCATCTGCTGCTCCAGACAGTACCCGAGAGCCTCCTCCCTCAGCTGCGAGCGCCAGTCCAGCCACAAGAACAACGCCTTTGCCTACGCCATCAAGAACGCCAGCAGCCAGAGGAGCCTCACACACACCTCCAGCAGTGGAGGACCCAAACAGATCAACTGAAAGCCGTCTCAACTTCCTATACTTGAGTAATTTGGCCATCAGCCAAGAATTATTTTGCATACAAGCAATACTAGCATATAGTGTAGCATACTCTATGTGGTAATTGTATTTGTGGTTAACTAAAAATATTAATGTACAGGAATGTGACTCATGAAATATTCAGGTTATTAAGATCATTTCTCTTGGATTAGTCTTAATACAAATATTTCCACTCTAACAGCACATCTCTATTGGTAATCCAATGGACTGCAAGGAGGCAGGTTTCAGTATTTTGAGTGGACTTCCCCTTTAATATTAATTGTCCTGTGCTATAGATCAAATCTAGTATTCATCCTTCATGATGTACTGCAGTAAGACATTCACTTTGTAAATACTTTTCATTACATTTCACTTGTATCTGCACTTCACCAGTGGTCAACTTTATCAACCATCTTTTTTTGGAAAATAATATGTAGTAATAAATAATCTATTATGGCCTGTTTAGCATTTTGAGGGATGTATGTTTTACGATGCCTATGTGCATGTATAATCTCTGAGGATAATCTTCTATGTGCGATTTAGGCTGGTTTCTACACTCTGACTGCAGTCCAGTCTGAATCAAACCAGAATCATGGCTCCCCCTTTTGGCCAATATTATGCAAACACATATCCTGTTTGTTTTCTGCTCTGCCTCTTTTGCAGTAGGACATACTGCATATGTATGTAGGCTATGTGATAACTGTTTATAGTTCACTTGGAGAATTTCAGTGCAAGGATAACATAACAGAGCTTTTTTTTTTTTAATTCTGTCACAGCTTGTTACAGTATCTGGGTTGTGTCTCACAATTTCAACCATTATATAACCAGGCAAGTTGTTGAAGTAACCATTGTAGTTCACAGCAACAGCAAGGGGGAATAGTTGCAGTTACACACATTCATTCCCACACTCTCACCTAGCAGTACTGCTGCTACCCTGTACTACTAAAATATTAGCAGCTCCACTGGTACACTTGAGGTTCAGCGTCTTGCTCAAGGCAAACAAACATGCCTCGTTTTCCATATTGGGTCATTATATGCAACAAGATTTAATTCTTATGATATTTCCACCTCTCAAAATGTTACACTACTCTGCTGAGGATGAAAGTAAAACTTTGTGTGAATATCATTGTACAAGTAATTAGCTATCTTAAAAACTTTGCTTACAAAATAGTGATGTTTTTAATGATAAAATTATATGTATTTATTGAATATGCTATGAACAATTCTTATGATGAATTATTTATTTCAGGTTTAACCATCAGTGTAGAGTATAAAAAGAGCAAATTTCTTGGTAAAACAATTTTCAATACCAACAGCATTGAATAAATACCATTAAAACAGATATCACACATGAATGCAGCTGGGGAAACAAGCTAATATAAGCAGTACAGTAACAGTAACATAAGCCCTTTCCCTTCATATTGTCTTAAGGTGGATTATTGTTGTCACAAACATTAGGCAAACTTTGATTTGCTGCTGGTTCCATGGATCTGGCTCTTAAAGGTCAGAGAGAAGTCCAAAAAGTGGTCTTTAAGCCAGGGTGCTATGAGACCGCCTTACAGTATTTACACCTCCTTGCGCAGAACCACTCTCACGTTGCTGAATATCTTCCCCAGTGCTTCAAATAGGGGGTCACAGAAAGTGTGCACGGCCAGTGAGTAGATACGACTCAGACACTGGGACTCAATCAAGCAGCTCTTAATGCAGGGCATGACCGCCCAGACGTGGCAGAACGACAGACAAGCAAACAGGAAGCCCCAGAGCAGTGACACGGGAATGCCCAAGATGGCAGACAGGATGCGGTAGCACCAGTACTTGGACACTGTGAAGGTGGTGAAGCTGGCTTTCCACACCCCGTCCACACTGTGGGTGCCATCGGGCTCCGCAATCACATCTTCAAAGTCAACCTAGAGCAGAACAACTGGGTTACTTCATTTGTTTGGTTTTATAGGCGTCTTTGTTAACAGTCACAAAATAAATGGTTTTCACGTCACTGTTGAAATGGTCCCATAAATGTACAGTAAAATTCAGCCATAATCCACTATTATAAGTGTTATATAATAATTACATTCTATTACTGTAAATGTTTCATGGTACTGCAAAGGGTATTATTCTGCTTAGACCAAAGCCACTTTTCAACAAATAAAAAGATCAAAACTGTTCGTCTTAAAGTAAACTGTTTTTGTTCTTGTCCTAAAGTTGAGCATATTAGTCCCCATGCAACTTTTTCTCTGATGGGTGTGGCAACACATACCTGTCAATTCACCTTGCCATTCAGCTAGGAATGGCAAGCTTTGTTAGGAAGCCATTTATTTTGTTTTATTACTGAATTGAATAAATATTGCACCGTTAAAAAAAACTGAATGCTGTAACTAAAATCTTCATTGAAAAAATAAATCATGAACACAATTCACAGGAGCTTACTCTATAATGTTTTGTATCGAAACCAGAGAATGATCCAAACTAAAATTGTATGCACTTCATATCCTATTCAGTGTTTTCCTTTAACTTAAAGTCACACCCTATCCCTTCATACATATCTCTCAGCGATAGCGATACCATGCTAATGGCTATTTTAGGGAACAATTTTTATTCACTGCCAAAACCTGATTAATATAACTCCAATTTGATCTTTAATAATATGTTTCAGTTCATGCGTGAAAACAAAACATATATTAACAATAAACAAAAATACAGTATTTGCACCTTGACCACATCCTCATTGATTTGCTTGGGATCCCTGTTGATGAGGTCGATCTCCTTGGTGTGCCTGTCCGTCCTGATCTTCTGCTCCTGGCTGTGGTTGATGTCAGCCATGGTCCTGGTTTCTGACTGAAGTGTGAAAGGTTTGAGTTAAGGCTGAGATGGTGAAGCGAGAGAAACTAAGGCGAGAGGGAAGAGATCGGAGCCGCAATGGTGAATATGAAGGCAGGGAGCGGCTATGCATAGGCTGAACTTCTCCTCAATGTTATGCCGCTCCAGGAATGCCAGCAGGCAGCTGCCAGTGATGACTACCTCAACCTGTCAAAAATACAGCAGACTGCAGACATACCACAGGAAGTACATGGACACACAAATATATACAGCCACACACACACTTTCACACACAATTATGTGTAGATTGTATGTTTCAAGAATTACTACTGTATATACTGTATATTAGTTACTAGCACCATTCTAAATATAATCCAACATATAGTTGACTGTGTGAATGCCATTTGTGCTATTTAAAAAAAAATTATTTAAAATTTAAAATTTTGATGTGTGTGTGCATAAATAAATATTTAACAATGACAGTTAGGGGTACAAACAGCTTTTATTTTGTGAACCCGCACTACCCTGTAAACAAAGGACAGAACAAACCTCTCACCTTTATAGGATGTGTCTTTGGGATGCATCTATTATTCATGAGTCAATCTTTTACTGTACCTTCCACAAAGCTTACTTAAATAAAATAATGAATCAAAGTATTGTGTTTAAGGCTATAGCCATATACCAAACAGAAATGCATTGGGTTTTTCCTGTCATTTTCCTCCAAACAGAATACCTCTAAAATATTGGAACATATTTTCAACACAGCTACAGTACTACTACCAAAATATTCTCATATTTTGAAAGCAATAATTTGGTTAAAATGTGATTCCAATATTTACATATTTCTAACTCAATGTGCTTAAAACTCAGTTGTATCAAAAAATAAGAAAATATGAAACAGAAGCCAAAAAATAATGACATATAAAGATTATAAGGCATTTAACTGTAATTTGCGAACCAAAACTGGATAATATTCCAAAGTTACTTAAATTATAAAAATGAATGTCAGTGATTACCCTACAATAATATCAGTGTGAGAAATTGTACTGCATGCTTAAAAAAACTGGTTACTTTCATCCCTCTCACCCATTACGCTTATCTAATGAATGAAATCATTCACCCTAACGGAAGTCATTAAATTCTGTCTTCAGTTATTAGACTTAATCACACTGATCTCAGTTCAGCTGTAATTTCCTCTGCTCCACTCTGATCTGGACACGACTATTTCCCACCCTAAAGTTCTCAGACAGTGTTGATGAGGTTCTGAAGAATCACTAAATTATTAATTGTTAGAAAATGTCACAAGCCTTGTATGATCATCTAAAAGGGCTAGCGGATACAGTGACTTTGACCAAACTTCTTAACTGTGGAAAAAGTTTGATAATATGAACATGACAATTGAATTTCTATGAAATAAATGTAAGCATTTTCTTCCCAATGCCCACCTGGGCTCAGTCCATAGAACACCAGTGCATCTTGGCGCAATGATGTAGGGAATAATCCCAGTCCCAGGTGTGTGAGAAACTGTCTCATTCCCTGGCAAGGTGAATGCTGAAGCCTCCACAGCACTTCCCAGCACTAGTGAAGAAGGGTCGCACGATGACGTCAAGCACAATGCTCCATAGGCTCTGTAGCCAGCATGTGCCAACAAGGACGCATTGGATACACGGACGAACCATCCTGTAATAATGAGAGACAGACAGGCATTCAGAGAGAAGGGAGAGGGACTGAAAAATATAGTCCACATACAGTACTGTATATGGGTTTTTGCATCTTTGCTTTACGGAATATTTCTACATGTGCCTAAGACTTTTGCACAGTAGTGTACATGTTTATAATGGCATTAAAATGTGGAGGACTGCATGTTATTGCTCTCAACACACCAAATGTGGAAGCAGCTGAGAATGGCGAAGAGGACACCGGAGATAATGGACATGGGAATGGCTAGAAGCACTGTGACGATCCTGTAGATCCACACCCTGGACACTTCAAACAGAGCGTTGCTCCAGATCCACACCCTGTCCCCACTGCGCACTGACACCGGCTCAGCTATCACATCCTCAAAGGTCACCTGGAGAAGACGAAGATGAAGTGGTGGTGATAATACCAAGGTGAAGTATAATGTCACGTTACTGCTCTCTTTGATTCTTTCAGACAATTGTGTGAACACATAAATTCACAGTCAATGGATGCAGTGCAACCAATCAAGCGGCTTCTCGTTTCTGCATGCCGCTGGTTTCGTGTGATTTAATTGTATTATTAATAAGTTCAATGCATGTGACTCATGGCCTATGTGAAGATGCACTTATGGTCCATAAAGCAAAAATAACTCAACAAAACTGTAACAGAGCTACTGCATAAAAATGAAATACCTTGAGGCAGTCATTGATACCTCGGGGGTCTCTGATATTGAGCAGAGGCTTGGTATCACTGATTTCCACTAATGTCGATGTATGAATGTTCTCCTCTTCTTCCAGTACAGGTGGAGCCTTCCACAGGGGCTGTGGTTCCTCCTGGTCGTCAGACTCATCGGGGTCATCCGAATCCCCCAAATCAATCTCTATTTCCTCGGAATCTTCCCCTTTCATCATAGTGTCGACCCAAACATGAAAAGAAAACCAAAGCCAGAGTTGCGTGGGAGTCTCTCTCTCTCCCTGAGCTCTGTCAGGCACATTCTCATACCAAGGCCAGCCAATCCGACCCCTCAGCTGGCACGGCAGAGAGGTTATATTGGGAACGTTACAGTGGCCTGGATGGTATTTCCAGATGGTCTTTCATATGTAGACTACTTTCCAATGCTTAGCTAGTGCCGCCTACATCCCAGGATATAAATACCAGGGACCGATACGCCGATACACCCTACTGGGAACACAAGCATGCAAACACAACACCAACACACTTGTGCTCTTCAGATCTGCTAGAGATAGCATGAGGATAGAGACAGCAAGGACAGCACGGCAGCATAGTAAAATAAATGAATAAATAATGAATAATGAATAAATGTTTAAATAAATAAATCAAAGTCACAAGTATGAAGGCCATATTGATATCATTGTTTCTGTGGTTTCCCTGGGAAAGGTTAAAGTGGGTAAGCTGCAGAAACATTTTTATTATATTACATTTTATTTTAAATATTATTATATTATTCTCCGTTTCTGTCTCCAGATCAGGAAAGGGATCAGGACTACAAGTCGATACTGCCTCCCTCTGGCCTGTAAAGACAATGAGGTCCCCTTTTAGAATCTCCTCATCTCTCACTGCAACGTAATCTGATATGCATGTACAACATTTTTGTGTAAATATTGACCCAGTAACCACTGGTTACAGTATAGATTTTCTCTTTTTATAGCTTTAAATATACATCTAGGACATATTAAGCATTGTATGTGTTCGTATGTGTCAAATGTAACTAGAGAGATTACTGATTGAAATTGTGTACAGTACATTAAACCATTTTATCTGTAACATCTGTAACCGAAACGTAAACTTGATCAGAAATCTGACTTTCCTATCTCAAAATAAGGGATTGGTGTAAAACCCTCAGTGTTGCACACAGAGCCATGAAGCTTCTCCTGTGAGCTCAAGAGGGAAGTGGACGTGTGCAATATTGATCACACCACCATCGCTCTTTCCTGACTGGTCAAACTGACAGCGTTACAGTATAACTAACCCTGTGGTACAACCATACCCAGTCTGTTATTAATGCTCATCTTATCTTGACGGTGAATTCTGGGTAAAGAAAGGATGATGGTTTACAAGAAGTAGCTTATCATTCAGTTGTGCTCTTCTGGCTAATATGGAAAGTTGTCCCTAGCTCTCTTTCTGGTGTAAGGATGTTTCGCAACATGCTTTCAAGGAAAACTCTTTCTACTGTGTCGACCTTTGGACCCATTAACAAATCATCCTCACTGCTTAATAGGTCAGCTATGAGTCGACAGAGGTATACGCTTTATCAAATGCCCTCCCAGTTCCCTTGAGTGCATCTCATCTTACTCTCATCATATTCCTCATATAATATAATAAAGAACCAATATCACAGCCGGGTTGGCATAATCTGACAAAAGGATTTGAACATAATAAAGCCCCCCGTCAGTGACATCATCACCCCAGTCAAACTTCCCAGCTCCTCTGAAAAGGCTTTCATCTCCAAAGTTAATATATAATTATTAGATTAATACATATTTAATTACCTGTGCACTATTGATAGCAAACAAACTGGAAATGTTTTCTGTTTCATAAAATGTGGAAAAAAAAATCCTGCTCGTTTTCTACTGTACCGTGTTGACTACTACTCTACGATCTCCATGGTGAATGATGACTTCTGCTCGCTGGGTCAAGACAGAGAACACACTGTATTGATGACTGCGTTTCCTGTGTTGGTGCAGGCTAGCAGGAGACAACGGTATGCTAATGGACTGCACGCTTCACCAGATGGGGTTTGTTTGTGTCCACGGCTAGACAGGTGAGAAAACCAGCGAAGAGAGATAGTGTGTGTGTGTGTGTGTGTGTG
>CABFOP010107013.1:0-12409 GCA_900683385.1 Anoplogaster cornuta | reverse complement strand
ACACACACACACACACACACACACACACACACACACACACACACACACACACACACACACACACACACAAAGAGAGTTAAGACATATTATACTCGAGAGAGACAGAAAAGTGAGGCAGTAGCACTGAGCAGTATTAATATTCATTCAGTTGTGTGTGATGAGAATGGGATGGTAATCACACCAATCAGTTGATACTGAAGCAGCACAAATTTAGTAACATTATACATTAACATCATTATAACATTATGTACTTGTTGTCATGAGATTAATTAGAGTGTCATATCAGGGATTTAAGCTCAGCATATAAATCACTGTATTTTCAATAGTGCTCTTGCTTGGCTACAGGTTTAAATCATTGGCTCTGTTACCTTTCCACTGCAGGGCTTTAAAATATCTAAAAATATCTAAAAATATATAGAAACTATGTAAAATATATATAAAATATCTATTAAAAAAAACGTTCTAGAGCTTTTCTCCCTCTCTACCCCTCTCTCTTGCCATGCTTCACAGCCAAAGTCATAAAGAATCAAGGTCTACCCTTGGTATGAATGCAACATTATTCACCAGATTGATTTATGTCAAGGAAACAGTAGACCTTTTAAGGGCCTGAGGTATAATTAACTTCTACTGACTGTGCTGCTGCACCCTTTTGAAGTGTTTTCTTTTTTTTCCTCGGGCACATAATTACATTTAAAGTATTCAGCAATGTTTGGTAATAAACTGCTTTCAGATGTCAGTATTATGATATGTGTTCAGTCAGAGGTATGATGGACAATTAAATCTAATAAGGAAATATAATAACAGGAAAGCCAAGAAGTCTTGAAGTTGTGCCAGAATCACACAGGGGTTATTGTGAAATACGTGAAATATGTGTGGCCAACTTTCCCCTTGCTGCAGAAGAATTTGAGGAAATAAAATAAAATATCAAGTTTATATCACAAGTATTAAATGCTCTTGCAGAATACTTAATGTAGACAGGCTAGTGTTTTAGCCTGAGCTTCCTGTCTGTACTGACATTAAGAATGCAGTAAGATACACAATCCTTCAGTCTTTGGTCTGCATAGGAAACTTCATTGGTTAATTTGCTTCATTGCTATTGTATTTTGGGTATTGATTAACATTGGTTGAAGTTGATCAATACATTATTTGTTTTAGCATGAGTGAATTTCCATACACTTCTACACGTAACAGATTTTTCAATATACCATTGTCCATAGCCCTACCAGCTGTAGGGAGGGATCTGCATGGAATTGAGCCCAAGAACTCAAATGAAAACCATAGATCGCTGGCCGCTACTGTTTGTAATGGAAACAGCGGTGTTTTTCATTGCAAATTTAATCTTATTATATCAGTGAAAAAATTCTACATGTATAATTTTTACCCCCCCACTCCTCCTCCTCCTAGTTGTCCTCATTATCCGTCAATTCCCTTCCCCAGTCCAGGGTCGTGACAGCGGCACGCGGCCTCTTTCTGGTACGACTACGGTACTGTGCTCTGTGCTGGATGACAATGACAACCCTCCAGAGTTCATGCAGTCATCCTTCCACGTCAGCCTGCCAGAAAACCTGCCGCCTGGTCTCATCCACACCGCTCAGGCCTCGGACCCTGACCACGGAGAAAACGGCACCATACACTACTCCATACTAGGTGAGGAACCCAGAGAGCGTTCTGTCAAGCTGTTATTTTTAATTCCTAGGAACTCCCTCACCAAAGTGTCTCCCATATTGTCTTTAGGTGAGGACTACAGTGGTCGTTTCATCATCAACACTCAAACAGGTGCAGTCAGCACCGCAAAAGTCCTCGACCGGGAGGAGAGGCAGAACTACACCCTCACCGTACAGGCTCGAGACTCTGGCCCCGCCCCCCTCAGCTCCACCACCCAGCTACAACTGGTGCTCCTGGATCAAAACGATAACAGCCCCTCCTTCACCCGTACGAAGTACCATGCCGTCATCAGCGAGGGGCTGCCTGCCGGAGCTGAGGTCCTGCGTCTTAGCGCCGTGGACCCTGACGAGGGGCCCAATGGGGAAGTGACCTACTCCCTGACAGAGGACAGCAGCCAGGGGGCCTTCTCGGTGGATCCCTCCACAGGAGTGATCCACACGACCAGGGCTCTGGACAGGGAGAGCAGGGCCCAGTACACCCTCAGTGCTGTGGCTACTGACAGCTGCACCAGTGGACCGCAGAGCTCTGTGGCGTCAGTGACCGTACAGGTGCAGGATATCAACGACAACGTGCCAGAATGTGGCCAGAATCCCATCAACGCATGGGTTTCTATGAGGACTCCACCAAACCAGGTAGTTACCACGGTGACGGCCACAGACAGTGACCGGGGCGAGAACGGCACAGTGCAGTTTAGCTTGTCAAAGGAAGACAATGTTTTTGACCTCGATAGCAGGTCAGGAGAGGTCTTACTGAGAAGGCCGCTGAGAGCAGGTTTCTCTGGGAGGAAGCTGCAAGTTCTAGCGGCAGACCGAGGAAGACCAGCTCTGACCTCCACCTGCCTGGTCTTCATCCATGTGAAGGGAGAGCAGGAAGGACTGCGCTTCACAAACAAAGTGTACAATGCTACTGTCAGTGAGAACAGCAGAGCTGGTATGTTTTCCCTCTTCAGTACATATGACCTTATTACCTAGAGATGGCATTATGAAATATTTTATGTTGTTATTCGCTCTTTGTTAAGGCACATGGATTGCAAAAGTGGAAGCCAATGAACAAACCAGCAATGGACAGAGGATCTCATATAGCATATTTAGTGGCAATGAGAATCAGGTTTTCACCATCAACCGTCACACAGGTAAGAAACCTATTGAATCACAAAGAGATTCTATGTCTGAACTTCAGTTTGCTGGTTGCCGTTATCAGATAGCATTCTGTTATTAATTGCCTGCAGGAACTCCATCCTTGCTTTCTTCCTCATTTGGGTTTTGCTTGGAACACAGAACATTCTCCCACTCACCCATTTTACTTTCCACAAAACTCTCCAGAGAGTAACTCTTGCTTTCCAAATCTTCAGATCCCTCGCCAAAATGCACTTTGTTTATTTCCAGTGAGCGAGACTAGACGAGATTAATCCTTTTGGGCTCTTGTAGTATTTTCTCTCTCTCTCTCAAATGCACCCTTTCAACTCATCTTGTTGTTTACAGTGTATACGTATTTCCTGAAGGAATATGACCCTGCCCTCATCTGAAAACAGGTTTTCATGTGGATTATGTATTGGCTGGAATTGATTTACTGTCAGTCAATCAGTCTAATGATGACAATGTTGCACAAAAGTAAAATTCACATTGTAATTATGAAGTAGGATTAAGAACGTATAGGCTTCTACAAAAACTGTAACCTATCAGTGTTTCTGTTGACACTTTTTTTTATGATAGATCAGAAGTGATCATTCTCTTGCTATCCCCTCCCCTCCTTTTGGCCCTCTTGTCCAGGTGAGATTCGGGTGCAGAAAGATGACTCTCTGGACTACGAGGGGAACCGTCAGATCCAGTTGGTGGTTCTGGCTGAGAATGGGCTGCAGACAGCCCACTGCAGGGTCTCCATCAGCCTGCTGGACACCAATGACAATGCTCCAGTGTTTGAACACAGCAGCTACAGAACCGCTGTCTGGGAGGGGCAAGTGTACAACACCTACATTATGCAGGTAAACATAATAGTGTGTCATATGTTGTATCATACTTCATAATTTGATAAATGGCGAGTTGCTCCGGCCATGATGTTAATGCAGTGTCATTTTAAGTGAGTATAATTATGGCTCTGAAAGTTATTGCTTCCCATATTTGCTACAGGTGTTTGCTTCTGATGCTGATGGCGGTGTGAACGGGCTGATTGAGTACTCCATCGTGTCTGGTAACCATAACGATGCTTTCCTCTTGGACTCTGCGCGTGGGATCCTTGCTACCAATGTTGTACTGGACCGCGAGATCACCCCGTCATACAAGTGCGCTGACTTCACAAATTAATAAGCATTATTTTACCATTTATGTCATTTATGGTATTTATGCAATTACTTTACATCACATCAAATCGATCCACGGTACTCATTAAGGATTTGACGCCACCATTTTTTCTACTCCTCTTATATTGCAGACTGGTTCTGCAGGCAACAGACAGAGGGAGCCCTCCCCTCAGCGGCACCACCACCATCAGGGTGCAAGTGGTGGATGTCAATGACAACAGCCCTGCCATCCCCCCCATGGAGCCTGTGGTTATAGCAGAGAGTAAGACCGCTGCCATATTCTCTGACTAAAGATAGGATATCATCAGCTGTCATATTATGAACCTACTCGCCAGAGTATGATTGATATCTGGGAGTATAGCAGTGTGATTGAATTATTCTCTGTGTGCTCCATACGATAGTCCACTCATTTTGACATCTTATGGGTTACGTTGTACTGTAGATCTCCCAGCAGGTTACACGGTCACCCAGGTGACCGCGAACGACGTGGACCTCAGCTCAACCATCACCTACAGCTTTGCGGACAACAGTAGCACCGACGATTGCTTTTCTATTGACCGCTACACTGGTGTGGTAACCCTGACACAAGCCCTGGACTACGAGGAGCAGACGGAGCACACTCTGAGAGTCTGGGCATCCGACTCCCTCCACCAGACCACAGGAGAGGTGAAGGTTCAAGTGCTGGATGTCAATGACAACGCTCCAGTATTCACCCAGCTCTCCTACCAGGTATCTGTTCTGCAATGTTGATTTGTAACACAGAAATGCCAGCAAATATGCTATTGGTGTAAGGTTGTTCCTTTTCTTTTTACATATGTATTTTTGTACACATTTACTAATTGTGCAGTAATTCAAAATAAATGTTTGAGAAAATAAATGTTGACGTTTGACCAACTGGTTTAGGTCATAAAACCACAAAATCCCCCAAAAATGAATCCATACAGTCACCGCCATAAAGTAATTATTGTTTGGTCTCTCTTGCAGGTGGAGCTGTCAGAGCTGGCCTCAGCCAACACGTTAGTTGTGTCAGTATCAGCTACTGACCAAGACTCTGGGCTCAATGGTGAGGTCACCTACAGACTGCTCTCGTCTCCTTTACAGGGCTTTCACATCGAGCCGGACAATGGTAAGAACAGCTGAACTGAACGACATCCTGGAGCAGCTCAGATTTCACACTGAATCTCCCATTGACAATTAAAAAAGTCCTTTGAGGTCTTTACTTTGGTAACAGTATTTGTCCCCCAACACATACTGCAGTGTGAAGAAATAATTCACTGTTACTGGTACCAAACAAAATGTTTTTTTATAGACTGAGATCATACTCCTCAGCATACACTGAGCCCAAGGACAAGGCCTTCAAACATTCAAGGCAAAATCTATATAGCCTCGAATTAAAAATATTTCTACAATGAAACAAAATGTCCTCTAGTTCGTATGCCTCATCCTGTCAAAGGTTGTAAAGCTATTACTGTGTGCTTTACAAGTTTCATGTCTGTATGACTGTCTGGCAGTCTGATTTTCATATTCATCTTTTATATTCCCATTCCCATTATATTCTCCATTAAAATCCATTTTCTGGCACAGCTTAAGGGCTGCACGCCAACAGAAAGACTTTGCCTGGTTATGAGCAGCTCTGCATACAGTATCGAACGTTATCCAGAGTACTCCTTCTGCCAGTAGCACTCTGTTTCTCCATTGTCTATATTTTTGCAGACTTGGACGTTCAAATGAGTACCATGGATAGAGAGAAAGAGAGAGGGGTGAGCTTTAGTGGGAGAGACAATCAATTAGAGGTCACTGAGATAAAGTGCTACTACGGAGCCATGCCTCTCTTATTATCTCCCATTTAAAAGTCCCAAAGCCCTTGATTGAACATAAATCCAACAGAGCTGAGCAGTACACTAGCACTCTGCAAAACTGGCTAGCGTGGTAGGTGTGATTTGTCATCTTCTATCAGGGTTGAACCCCACATTTAATATCTAAGAAATGTGTGTTGCCATGTTTTGCGGTCAGGGGTACTAATATGAAGTGAAACATTTTTTCAAAGTTGAGTAAAGTTCTCAGGACCATTTTAAGTAGAAATTTGATATGGTACTTTCTGTAGCAATTCTCCATTTTTCCATGATTATGTGTTTCACAACAATTAATTGTGTTATTGTAGGGACAACCTGGGACATTAGATTGATTAGCAATCAATTGTAATAGCAATGTAGCAAGTATTGTATCCAATGACAAGATCTACTGTTATTTAATTATCATTATATTGCCATACAAGCAAACACTTGTAGTTATTCTGAAGATAAACTAACAAATCCAGAAATAGTATGCATGCCTTGTTAAACCATCAGTTTAGAGTCTCACATTGCTAAGCTGCTAAATGTTAAATGTTTTGTGTTCTAAATTAATTTTACCTTTCATATTCAAAACTGAACCTATAGTTTAAATCTATTTAACAGAAAGCAATTCTTGGAAAATAATGCATTTGAATAAAAAAACCCATAATGAAAGTAATGAACTCTAAACGTATTGGTCTTGCAGGGTCTGTTTTCACCAACAAGCCCATAAAGGTCAACACAAACAGCAACCTGATCCAGCTTCTGGTTGAGGCCAGAGATGGTGGAGATCCTGTGCGCTCTACCATCACCTCCATAGATGTGCTGATTCTGGACACCAACGATCATGCACCTCTCTTCCAACTGGACACTTATACAATCACTGTCCCAGAGGACACTGCCGTAGGCACCACCCTACTGACTCTCTCTGCAGAGGACCAAGACTGGGGGCCTGAAAATACCCATTTGGACTATGCCATCATCAGTGGCAATGAGGAGAGGCAGTTCTGTCTGGAGGTGAACATGGTTCATGTTGAGAACCAGCAGAAGAGTGTACTAAAACTGGTTCTGTGTAACCCTTTAGATCGTGAGACCACTGAGCGCTATGCACTAACAGTGACTGTGTCTGATCGAGGAGCACCTCCACTGAACAGCTCCACTGTCCTTATGGTGACCGTGACAGATATCAATGACAATGCTCCTGTATTTGTCAGTGCAGGGTACCATGCCCAGGTGAGTGAAAGCAGCTTACCTGGTACCAAGCTAGTCCAGGTCACTGCTCAGGACCCTGACCTGGGAACCAATGGCCTGTTGCATTATGACATCATCTCGGGCAACAGCAAAGGTCACCTCAAGCTGGACCCTCACTCTGGCCTTTTGGTGGTCAACCACTCTCTCGACTATGAGGAAGACTCAAAATATACCCTGACCATTCAGGCATCTGATGGTGGCGAATCATCTGAGATATGTAAAGTGGCTTTTACGGTGGTCTTTATCACAGTGTTGGATGAAAATGATAACACTCCATACTTCATGTTCCCTATGGTTAACTGCTCTGTGTTGGAGAACCTCCCAGCATTTACCCCAGCCTGTTCGGTTCACGCTATTGACAATGACTTAGGGCCCTATGGCCAGCTCACCTACTCCGTTCTCTCCTCCTGCTTCATGGACTATGGCAGTGGTAGCCCTGAAAGGAAGGAGGCCTTTGCCATCGACCCACTCACAGGCGACATTCACACCAGACAGACCTTTGATTATGAACGTGAGAGTGAGTACTGCTTTGTGGTGGAGGCCAGGGACAAAGGTGACAAGGTGGCCACAGTGAGAGTACAGATGACCATCAAGGGAGTGGATGAGTTCAGCCCTGTCTTCACCCAGAAACTGTACCACTTCCTCTTGCCTGAGAAAACCAAACCAGGACAGACAGTTGGCTTTGTGATGGCCATGGACCATGATGGAGGGGTGGATGGGTTGGTGGAGTATTCCCTGGTACACCCCTCGCCATTTTTTTCCATTAACAAAACAATTGGTGCCATA
This sequence comes from Anoplogaster cornuta, assembly GCA_900683385.1. NCBI lineage: Eukaryota > Metazoa > Chordata > Actinopteri > Trachichthyiformes > Anoplogasteridae > Anoplogaster > Anoplogaster cornuta. The sequence continues at coordinate 4,579 of CABFOP010107013.1, read as the reverse complement.
TTTGTGTCTGGTCCTGTATATCGCAGAAGAGGTAGCCATGCTGGAGAGGACATGGTGGAGCTGATAGTGTCTGCAGGCAGTCCCAGACTGGACTCCAGGACCACCACCTGCCTGGTGTCCATCAACATCTCCAGCTCAGCAGAGGCACTCACTGGGGTGCCCCTCAATGTGCACATGCTCAGCCTGTGTGCGTCACTATTTATGTTCCTTCTTCTCCTCGTCATTTTCGTGGCACTTGTTCTTAGGTACAAGATCAAAGAAGCTGCTATCAAAAAGGCTGCTGCCATTGCCGTTAACCTGAACCACGGCACAGGCTCATTTGGCAGATCGAGTGGCCAATCACAAAATGCCATCTGTTTACAGGAGTTGAAACGGCCCAACGGCATATTGACAAAGAAGGATATATCCAACCCATACAGGCATTCAGACTCGAGTGGCCGTGGTTCAGCAGAAGGTGAGACAGCCGAGGACCAGGAGATCAAATGGATTAATGAGTACCCTTGCCGTAAAAGGTCTGGATCCATGCAGAGCAAACAGATCTCGGAGATCCCAGACTTGGCTGTTCCTGGGGACAATATCTCTTGCCACTCTGTTGCAGTAGGGCCGGAGCACCAAGTATCGATCAGTAAGTGTCTAGTCACAGGGATGGCTAGTGCAGAAAGCCTCCACCACTTCAAGGAGGAGGGAGGGGGTGAGGGACTACTTCCTGCAGTGTTTAGGGATTTGGAGGAGAGCATGGGGATGAGAGGGTACATCCCTCTCTCGGAAGGCCACGGCTCTGCAGGGTCTCTCTTTTCACTGATGTGTCCAGAAGAGCAGCTCCAGGGTAGTTATTCCTGGGACTACCTTCTGGACTGGGAGCCACGCTTCCAGCCTCTGGCCTCCATTTTCACTGATATTGGAATGCTCCCTGACGAGGAGCTCCAGGGTGGCCATGAGGACTTAGCAGCCGAGGCAAGCTGTCTCATGCACCCGCCACCACTTATAACAGGAGTGGCTCATGCTGGCATCAGGACTGTCCCTCCACGGATGCTGGGGCACATGCCTACCCTGAGCAGGAGGCCTTCTTACCCCAAATATATCTATTCTCCCTTAGCCAGGAACACAGGACTCACTCCTTCAGCCATGACCCCCAGTTTCTCCCCATCACTGTCTTCGCTTACCATCAGAACCCCTAATGCCTCACCAGTAATCTCAGAGACTGGGGTGGGGGGTATCAGACTAGACTCGGGACCCCTTACTGCCAGCCTCTTGGAGGCAGAAATACAGGTATAACCTGAAAAAGACTGAAAGGAAATATGCTTTGACACTGAATTGATCATGACATCCACTACCATCTTCTATTCTGTCTGAAGGTATATCATAATATTTTATTTTCAATCTAACATTTGATCTTCATGATCATCTCACTGTTTGCACAAGTTAAACAGTTGGATATTTTTTTTAAGAGAATTGTCCTCCAGTACATGCTGTATTCAATGGACATATACATAATATATATTTATGGGGGTGAAAGTGAGCAAAGTTGTCATATGAACAAAACATAGTTGTGTAAGGACTTACATTGAGGTTCATTTCATAACTTGCTTCTGTAATAAAACCTATATTTGGAAAAGCCTGAACTCAGTCTTGCTTTATCTCATGAAGCACATTGAATAAGAGCAGATGTTTGAGTCAGCAATTAAATAATGAATGTTTTATTGTAAACATGTTTGCATGTGCAGAAAATGAAACACTTCATTATTGCAGTTGGTTGTAGCCTTTAAATGGAAAATATTCCAGAGTTGGTTCAACTTTAATAACGAAAGAAAAAAGCAGCCTTGTTCAGGGGTTTCAATTAAGAGCCTTTTTTTGCCCCCTCTCATCCCATTCCTAAATGTTTTCTACCATTAAAATACCAGCAAATTCCCCCTGTCAAACAGAACTCACTTATTTTATACCTACAATCTTGGACAGTTACTGTAAATCTTAATTTGTGAAGATTAGCAAGTCTTCCACAGCTAGAAAGAAAGACTCTGACTAGGTCCAGGGTGGTTTTTCATGGCTGTGGGAATGTTTTCTGGCTTATACAGGTTAGCATGAGCATGACAACTGATTTTCATGAAGCAGCTCCAGGTTTTGCCTGTTAAGGACATAGCAAACAAGGGTCTTGGTTCTCTGGTTTCTCTGGAGTTGCACATGCTTTCCCAATAATAGACACCTTAATAAACAGCACTTTATTGAATGGCATGTACAAGTTTTAATATTAATAAACCTGTAAACAATTTTGCAGTGATGAGGCTTTGTCCTGTATTTTCTCAGGTTGAACATTTTCCAAAATGTGATGCACTGCTGATTTTAATCCAATGACTTGAATGATTTGCCTGTATACTGTTATTTTTTAAGACTTTATTTCTTACTATAAACAAATTGCAATAAAGAATACAGTTTAAAATAAGTTGTGTACTTCTGATGAAGAAAGTAACATTTGATACTCTTGTAGTCTAAACATGGAGAATGTGCAAACATTTCCTAGCTGTAGATAACTTCCCCCCTTAAACTTTACTGTTGTGCTTCCCATGTAGTATGATTAAGTAGAAGCCCCTCTCTTATACATTCATGGTAGAATGGAATTTTGGTTTCATCAAGCATTTTTTCCTGAACCCATTTTCCACATGGCCACCCTGAGTATGGAGAGTCTGATGTAAAACAATGGTTTGAAGTAAATTTATAATGCGTTCCAGATAATGCTTGTGGAACGTAATCATTTTCTAGTTAGTAACACCGTCCTAAAGGGAAGAGTAAAAAAGGCGTGTGGTTTCAAAAGGCCCAGTGTGAAGATCCTTAAGGCAACTTCAAGTCAAGACAACAATATCTGCAGTGACTGTGTATTTCACGCTATGTACTGTCCATAAACCTGACCAGCTCTGAAGCAAGTGTCAGAAAGATGCAGTGTGTGCTCTCTCCAAAAGTCTGAGCAGTCTGAGCAGTATTGGAGTCTGTGCAAGCTTGAACAATCAAAGTCTTCCTGAATTTTACACTGCTTGACTTGGCTTTAGAACAGTCCTAATACTGATGAGCTGTCTCCTCACATTTGGTCACAGTAATGGAAATGATGCATCGGTTGTTTTATGTTGGAAAGTAATGCTACATCCAAAGACTTGGCTATGTCAGGTATAAACCCTACTGGTGATCGATCACAGATCTCTCTTACTGGCCCGTGTTCCTCTATATATGCAAGTTGTTTTTCAGCAACCATAGTGATGATGGATACAATTCTGCATTATCTAGCATCAATGCAGTTTTCTTCTACTGTATTTATTGGGGGAAATGTTATTGGTGAAATTGGCCTACATTTACACAGCGTCTCTCAATTATTCCTGTTAAATGGACCTTTTCACTATGCTTATTTTCAACCCTCAACACAAACCCTCTGCGAACATCTGCGTATCTGTAGCACACGGCATCCATGTGGCCACGAAAACTCCCCAGGAATGAAACAGCAACAAGCTGTGGTGACTTTGAGCCTCTTCCTCCCTATTGTCAGTGTCAACAGTGATCTGAACATCCAGGGATTTTGCTACTCCAAGAGCAGTAAAGAAATACAAAGCGATTCAACATGGCTCCACTTGGTCTGCTGTTAATCCAAATATGCTATCTTCGGGGGAACATGTGCCGGTAGAGGCAGAGAAGCTGAAATCATTATCAGATAGTTTCATAAAACATAATAAACAGTGCGTCCTGCATGTAATCACTGATAGGTGCATTATTTATTGACTCAGCTCAGAGTCCCTTCTATAGCTGCAGAGTGGGTTTTGACAAGCTCTGTACCCTTCTATATTTGTGATTTCAGTGGGTCCTTGGCCTCAGGAGCACGCCGACGGAAGAGATCTCTCGCCATATCAAGTGATCTGGCCAAACAAGCATCTGTGTGTCTCAGCACATAGCTCAACAATCACGGTCCCCACAGCTGGAATAAGGAGCGCCTCAGTGACTGTCACTCAACCCTAGTTCCTATGTCCCTATAGGGTTCCTTGATGATTTGATTTATTTGTTGTTGGTCCCCGAGGGGAAATTCATCTTCACCGGCTGTACATTACAGAAAAGACAACATAACACAACACATCACAGACAGCAACAGTAACAACGATAAGAAACATATGACAATGGACAAAAACAGTGACAAAACAACAGAGCAATGATGGGTCAGACAGATCAGCGGGGCCTGCTGTTCAGGGCGGCTATGGCTGCAGGGATCAGGCTTCTCCCAAGGCGGGCCCTCCTGAATTTAATTGTTCTGTACCTGCGCCCTGAGGGGAGTGGGATGATGTATTGGTGTAGTGGGTGGGTGATATCCTGGACTATTGTGTTTGCCAAGCGAGTGATGGACCTGTTGTTTAGTTCTGTGAGGTTGGGAGTGGGGAGGCCAATGATTTTGCTGCTGTGTTTGTGATGCGTGTGAGTTTGGTCCGGTTGGTGACAGAGAGCATGGTGAAGAAACATGTGGAACAGTACAGAAGGATGGATTGGACAATGCTTTGGTACAGTAATAACAGGAGGTGGGGTGCAACGTATAGTCCTTTGAGTTTTCGAATGGCTG
>CABFOP010106968.1:0-10205 GCA_900683385.1 Anoplogaster cornuta | reverse complement strand
AAGAAAGCTTTCCAGCCTAAAACCAAATTGAAACAATTGAAGACAATACGTTGAATCAAATCAACAATAGCACTGAAAAGGGCAGAATAGAGCAAATTATGATCAGATGAAATTGAACAGAAATAGAATATCAGAACGAAATGTCAGCAAGAAGAATGACTTGTCACAGAGGCTTTAGCCTTCAGAGCCTTGATGAGTCTGATGGAGGAGCATGTTCAGATAGTGAAACACATACTTTCATTATGATTTTACAGCAATGATACTTTCATTATGATTTTACAGCAATGATACTTTCATTATGATTTTACAGCATGATACTTTCATTATGACCTGTGACGGTCAGATTGACTGTTTTGGCCATTTTCGGGTATATATGTGTTTCATACGTGTCCAGACAGGTTTTTACTATGCATTGAAATGCATATTGGTGATGTTTTTGTAAGTTATTGTATCATAAGAACCAAAGAACAATTGTTTTTTATTTTACAAAGAAAATAATAGAATATTGATTCAAATTTGTATCTGTAATTACAATAGCAGATTCTGTGGTTGTCGATTAACTAATACATTTTCACATTCATTAGAATTTAAATTCCGTGTCCTAATGTTTATTATTACCTATCCTAACATAACAGATCCATTTTTTCTTAGATTTTATATTGATTATTGAAATTATATGCAAATAATGTATGAACAGAATTACTGCTATGGCCATTCTAGTAGTTATAGAATTCTAGTAGTTTGAGTGTTAAAATGAGTCATTGTGACATTTCAGTCACTAACACTAACAAGATCACTAGACAAAATCTTTCACTTCTTTAAAATTAAAAGTTGTAGCATATGTCTAGTGCTCATACTGACACCGGTCTCAGTTATTTCCCTTTTTGAGTGCTGACATTTGTGACCAGTTGTGGGAATATTCCTTTGCCAAGATATTAACCATCGATCATCTGAGTGTCAAGCCAGGCACAAGTAATGGGTTTCTTATTCAGATCAGTCATAGCTGCTATAACTGCTACAGACATTTCCCTGTTTTGAATTCTGCATTGACAAAAAAAAGATTAATTGAAAAAAGACTGTTGGTTTAGAAGTGAAAGGAGGCCTTACTCATGACATCATTCTGTTAATTTTTTAACTGTTTATAGTGTTTATCCTCTACCTACAGCCAAATGAAGAAATGACTTCCTTGAGCTAAATTAGTCTAAAGCCTAAAATGCTTTTCCTTCCGCCTCACCTGATTCAAAGATAAACTGGTGTTCCCTCCATCCATGAAACCACTGAAGATCAGCGGTCTTGAAAAAGAAGATGAGAGGAGTTGAAACAAGTCATGAAGGAACATGTACAGGAAATAACTTTCATTGTCTGCACCCCTTTGCTCCATCTGGACTGATTTAAAATAGTGCAACTAAATCTCAATAATAAATGTCCATCTTGCATCCATTTCCCTGCCGTAGGACAACTACTGCTTCACCACAATGCACAAAGGAGATGCGATGTGGATGTGGAATGCAAGACGCCTCATCGATGTGAGATGAACCGCTGGGACTTTTTCCAGTCAGTCTCCGCTGTTTCTCCCTACATCTCTTATGCATTGTGCTGGAAAACATTCAATCTCTCTTTGCCCACTGGCAGCAGCTTAAGCACTGGAGTGAAAACAGGATTCTGAGCAAAAAGAATCCACCCCGAATCAAAGTCAATACTCGGAGGAGTGCTGAAATCAAATTTCAGAGTGACGAGCTGCGCGACAGACTCTGTAATGGAGCCATGCACCATTTGCCATCACAAACTGCATCCATCTCCATCATGACAGTCTCCTCGGTTGACTGATGGGTGTGTGTGTGGCTGTACCTGTGGCTGTGTGTGTTATTCCTCACTCCATAAGTCACCTGTATCATTACAGAGGATTGAGATAGAGGCCGGTGACCTCATTTGACACCTCATTTGGCTCATTCAATCTACATTATACTGAAGAAACCCTGATCTCTGTTGTCACAATATACTGTATATCATAAAGTACTCTAAGTGGTGGGTCCTGGAGCCTACATGTTGAATGTCTCCACCTTGCTTGGTTCAGCCTCAGCTATCAGCCTCTATGAGTCTCGTCAACCCTGTCCACTGTCGCTGTCTGGCAGTAGCCTACACACTCTCAGCCCCTTTTTGTTTTGTTGCCAGATAGCCATCAAAGGTGGCTAATTTGTCCGATCAATGAGCAGAGCCCTCTGGGTATCACAAAGAGACCAAGGATCCAATTGTATTTTCCAAGTCCAATTTGGCCTTTATCGCAGTCAGGGCGGGTGGTGTCACACGGACGTATTCTCACAGCCATAACGCCACAGGGAGATAATATGAAGGAGACGAGACGCACCGAGACGCGCAGAGGTCATAAATAGCAATTGTATTCCAAAAAACAACGACGGCCCTTTAAATTGCATTGGTTTGGATGAGAAACAAGATGTTGTGGAACAAAAGAGGTTTTAAGAACCAATTATTTCAGTGAGTGAGGCAGTGCAAATTGGCCCATTTTGTGCAACAATGCTTAACGCTGAAAGGTGCCAAGGGAGAAGAGGATTACTTTGGAAATGACTCCCACGACAAATACAACTGGGTGGATACTAAATGTTTGCCTGAGTGAAGATTCAACTTGAAAGTGTTGTGTAAGCTGTAATCTACATAATACAATTTGTTACATCGCTAACTGCACTGTTTACACTGTATCACCATACCTGGCCTTGAGCACTGAGTGGCAGTGATCAGCATATGGTTAGAAAACGCACACGTCTGAGTGTACGTGTGTTTTGTGTGTGTTGTGCTTTCAAAGTACACATTTGGACATCTGTGCATTCTGTATGTATGCATGCAATTCTTCCGTGCCGCAGAAAGCGATGATGCAAGTGTCTTGGCTCACGACAGACGCATCTCATCTCATCTCATCATAAACACCATGTGATGTGACCTCATGCGCAGAGAAGGACACCCTCAGGATCCGCTCTGAGACTTTAATGACAGGATTATTATTTCTGCAGCGTCGTATTCGACATCCTGGACCTCGGGGCAAGACAAACAAGGTGGTAGGTGGATGACCTCAGACCTTCAATACTTGTCCAACAGGTGAGACTCGGTGATGTTATATCCTGTTAGTAGATGAGACCGGTTCCATGTCCCAGTTCTCAAACCCTCTACTGCACTTTTTCACCTTTCACTAAGACAGAGATAGGTTAGTAAAACTCCCTTTAGTACACATAAATGTTCATGTTTGTGCAGTAGAAGGTGAACTCTGAGGCAGAATCAAAAGGATAAAAGGATAAACTTAAAAACAAAAGCCGGCGCCTCAACCACAACCCATGAAATCCATCCAACAGAATTCACATGGGTTATCCCAAAGCGCTCGTACAGTTTAAACAACATCAGTGAACAGGAACAACTGCTTAGCTGATTTTGTGGGCGCGTAGAATTATTGTTTTAGCCTTGAAAGCACAATGAGATTTGATTCTTGATGCCGCTCACACATCTGAACCAGAGCAGCTATACGGTCATCATGGCGTCTCAGTGTAGCAGCTCCAGGCTGTAATCGATGGCACCGAGATAAGAGGCTAGCCGCTTTTGTTTCTATCTTTGAGATACTTTTCCATGGTAACAAAGACTGAACTGTCCAAGATAATAGGAATAACATGTGAGTAACAACATGTGAATTCCAAGAGGTCAAGCCCACGTGTTTTGTCAAGATCGAGCGATGATGCATATTGAAAAGCTCCCGTCACCATTTGGAAAGAAAGGGACAACTATTTGGAAGACGTGATGCTTTCATTTCATTTCAGATTGACTGTTTTTGTTTACACACTTCGTTGCCTCTTATGGTCAGTGGGATTTTGAAGTGCTCCAAAGTGTTACGCAAATTTCTTCCTGTAGACTGGGGAAAAGATTGCAGTCTTCCAAAAAATGTTGGCTTGTAAAAAGCAACATGAGTGCATTTATACAGCACACACATTGGAAACACATCAGACTACTTAATGATTAAAGCCTGTGGCCTTTGTTGTGGATTAAAAGTACACAACGTACACTGAAATATCCAAGGCTCTCTATTATGCAGGGAAAACAATTATGAGTTGGAATATGGCAATGATGAAACCATGTATATCAGGGTGTTTCAGCTTCTGAGAGTCTGTTCATAGTTATGCTGACTATGTTCAAAAGAGACAAAGAGAGAGTAAAAAGGAAATCTGTAAGATCGAATCTCTCTGTACCAACATGGCAGCTAATATTTTAACCACTGTGTATTCTGACAACTTGCTCTTGACAATTGGTGACAGACGTTATTGAAAAAGAATAAGAACCACTTGACTCAGTGATCCAGACAAAGTAAAAAAAAGTTTGAAGGAAATAAAAGCAAAATAAAGTAGTCTTAGAAAGTAGAAGTATCTTATCAGCACATCTTATCAGCACATCCTATCAGCGCGTGCGTCATGGCTAACATATCCAAAGCAATGCATTCACTGCAAGCCAACATTTTCTAGAAAGTAATGGCCATGACCTCAACAATGACTTCAACAGGCTGAACTTGTTCAGGTATGAGGAAAGCAGCAGTCCTTCTGTGGAACTGAACTATGCACCGGGTTCAATGATTCAAAACAGGGAAGGCAGCAGCTGTCTTAAATGGCAACAGGTGTTAGTTTGCCTCATGTATTGTGTGTGTTATTCAGAGGGCGTATTTTGTTTTTCAGATTTTCCATTAAACGCCTACAGCATTTTCTTAATTTTTCCCAAATAGCACATCCATCCATGTGACCCTTTTCACCCAAAGTCCAGTGTCCAGTGCAGTGGGTTTTCAAGTATTCCCCGACTCCCCCACACCATCACATCAAGGTCATCATCCACCCTATCTTCCCCAGGGGTCTGTGGAATTCCACTTCACTAGGTGGAGTGGCCGCTGTCTTCCAGGATGGAGGCGTCTTCCCAACTTCCCATGCACACTTTGGACACACAATGGGCCTATTCCCACTGGAGTAGGCTATCAGAGGTAGTGGTCAGGATAGGAGGTGGCTTGGTGTGAAAGAGGCGAGAGCATAATAACACAATAACGTATACACAAACACATTTTTCTGCAATAAGGCATGAGATATTTCAAATGGCAGATCTGATGAAGATGAGATGTACAGTAGTGTGCAGATGTAACACTCCTATGTGATCGGGAGGAATGATACCCCATGTCATCAGTGGTTCTCAACCATCTGCCATCAAGACGCAAGACCATGCATGTTTCCATTCCAACCAACCATCGGCCGATTCAACCAGAGACTGGGACTGGTTGTTCCTCTGCTCTGCACCAGCCACTGACCAACCTGTTGCAGCTGTCATCTTGGGCATGCAATAATCCTTAGTATGAAGCCACTTTCTTGTTTAACTCATACCCCCTGTGCTGCCACCCTCAGGTGCTGTGAACAGCTCCTTGGTTATCATGGCTACTCATACTTCCATATCCTCAGCTCTCAGCAGGTGACGGACCAATGTATGCAGTGCCTCTGCGGGAGAATGGGCCAAAGCCTGCAAATAGACACTGTCTGCAGGCATTCTCTGAGCTCATCTCTTCAACCTGGCACTCGGTTCTCACTGGGACGTCAGGTAAACACATCAGATTTAAGAACAGAAACCTTTGGAGAAGTTTGGGATCCGCCTGGCATGAGACAGCAGGGGAGAGACGCAGAATACAAATGGTTGTATACTGCCCTCTGGTGTAGATACATCTACAACTGCCCATTCTGTATTGTATCCAGAATGATGGATGTATGGTATGTGGATATGCAGGGTGATTGTAGGATGTACAAGACTATAGTATCTACAGTCCTCGCCTTTGGAACAGTCTGCCATCTTTAACCAGCGTTGACATCTTTAAACGTATTGTACTTTGTATTTCAATCTTGCACAAAAGGTGCATAACTATAAGATCTCTGTTTAAAATTCAGTCTTCTAGTCTTCTCCCTCCCCAGACCGACAGAGGGCGGTATATACAACCAGGACCGTTGGGGATTGGGGTGAAAATGGGGGTAAATTTTTTTTTTTTTAAATTCAGTCTTCTGGCAAATGACCTACAGTCAATAAGAAGACAGAAACCAAGACAACTTAGCTTAAATAAAAATTACTTTTATTTTTTAAAATAAATGCATTTTTACAGTCTGAAAACAGCAGGCCATGCACTGCTGCTCGGAACATTGGAGGCAAACAAAAAACATCGGAGGAAAAAAAAACACATTGGCTAGGCTTGTTTTTCTCTTACTTCATTTTTGCTGATTTGTCTCAAACTCCAGGGTCTAAACTATGTGGGTCTCCTTCATACCAACATTATTAAATGACACACCTCAGTTGTGATAAAACCAGAACATTAACTGATATACTTTAAAAAGGCGCTGAACAAATACATTTGCAGAAAATCCATTTATCATTGGTAGAGTGAGCAGAAAAAGCAACTCAGTGCCACAATTGCAAGAAGAGAAAGCAGAAAATTAATAAACACTTGAATTCGAGGCAAGAAAAAAACAGAGCACATTGAAAAGGCATACTTATCCATACTTTAGAAAAATTATAATATGTAACGTGAGGACAAAAAACTTCATAAAATCGTATAAACCTGGAGTTTGAGACTAGTGTTATGTTCATATATAGATTCATATATCTTCATCTGGAAACTCAATAAGACCATAACATTGGCAGGCACAAATCTGGATACTACACATGTTGACAGATGGCTTTCCCCCCTCTTTTCTGGAAAAAATACACTTCCAACCCCCCAAAAAGCAGCAACAAAAGAACAACTGTACAATTCTATAAAACCTGTGTTTTTACATTAGTTACAAAAAACTAATACTTCATTACTGATCCTTCATACTGAGGACAAAAAAAAAAGACTTTGCATATTCGTTCATCAAACTTGGTGACCTATTGCTGGTGCATAATGATATAAATGATAATACTATATGGTGGAAGAAAAAGAATGACAGTAAAGTAAAAGGTGGCACCAGGGAATAATGATAGTATCCCTCCTGTAATGTAGTGTACATGCACCGAGCGAGCAGAGGTGCCATGGGGTTCCAAACCTCTGGATGCACTCCCAAACATGCTGTTGAAACCCCATGTGGTCGGAATAACAGCCACAGAAAATAACATGTTTGGCAAGATGTTTCTCCACGTTAGCACCGAGTGTTTCTTGGTGGCGACGTTTTAAGTTGCATTCTCAGTTCGGTACTTTATTCTGGAACATTTAATACCAGAAGACGATACCCATAATTCAGATTCCCTAAACAGGACACTGTGGTAAGAGCTTAGACAAGGTACCCATTAATAGATTATTTCACCTGGTAGTCATGCTGAGCACTGGAAAACATCTCCATCTTGACAAGTCATTTAGTACGGTATTGAGTCTAAAAAATAGGGAATAAAATCTGCCAATTAGCTGAGGTATTTCTAATACTAATCAACGTTCCTGAAGAATCTTCTTGAACCAAGTAATATCTTGATAGTGGAGTGATCTGCCTTATGTCAACGTATTGCCACGTGTTTCTAGTTACTGCACTGGAAACAAGTGAAATTAGCTCACCCCGCTGGCAGGTTTGAACATGACACTAAATGACTTGTTGAGATGGACTTTTAGGTCATTTAACTCTTAATTGCAGTGTGTTTTCAGACATGCTAACTCTCAACGGTCTATCAAAACTCACACCTGTCAGCATAGGTAATGAGATTACAATGCAGAGACTCAACACAGAGGCGACACCACTCACTACCACTGTAGACACACTCTGATGAGACAAAGCAAACAAAGACATTAAGAAAACAACAGCAAAAGGACATTTAACTACAGCTTATTCATAAAAGGGACTGTATACTGTAGAAGTGCTTACATGTGAATTCAGAGATAAAAAGTGAAAATCCTTCATAGGGTGCACATGACCACTGCTGCTTGGGGATCCTTCTGTTTCTTTGATTGGATTCTTTGTGTGTGTGTTGAACTATCCTCATGATTATATTCTAGCTGATTGACTGACAGTTCAATGTTATCAGCTCCTTCAGTCCAGTTGTAAGAGAGAGAGAGAGCGAGAGAGAAAGAGAGAGGGAGAGAGAAAAGGAGTCTTTGGAATTGAAAGGACTCCTGGCATTTGACTGGTTTTGATAGGTTGTCATGGACGTAAGTTGGTGGAAATCTCTCCAGCAAGACGCACAGGAGGAGGGGAGGTGGGAGAGGTGGAGAGGGGTTGGGGGAAAACCAATACAAACTTCCTGCTTCAGTTTGTGTAAGGCCTCTGCTCACAATATGGGGGCCCACAGGGGCTGAAGTTCATCTGGACTGCATTCAGCAGAATATTAGTGTTTTAATACATGACTTTGTCAGCGTTAAGGCAAAAAAAAACCTAGAACAATAAAATTGGTGTCAGCCATGGCAATAGTGGTGCTGTGCCGGGCTCTTTAGCACAGTTCCAAGCAATTAAAAAGACCAAGAAATAGTAAAATAAAATAAACCCAGAAAATAACAACCCCCACCCCCCACCCAAACATGCCCCTCTTGACCCCTGGTTTCTTGGGGTGACTCAGACCCAGCCGCTGGTCAGCTTATAGAACATCTCCTCATCTAGAGATTCGTTCTGGTCCTTGGCACGTGTGGACAGGAAGATGTAGCCACCGATGAACTCGTGGACCACCTTACAGTCCACCTCGGCGCAGGTGAAGGACAGACTGGGCTCATCTGCGAACTCTATTGTGACCTGAACACACAGAGCGGATGCGTTTGAGAAAACTGTCAAAATGTAATTATGTTTCCGCACATAATCCACACATTTGCTATGAATGGAATAAGAAAAATATACTACCAAACAACAAAATGGGCCCAAAATACAAAGTATGGTTTCAGGGTGGATGTTTTCTTTAAATGATTACTATTGAATGATTGATAATAAAAATTGGATGCCTTTAAGTAGCCCAAGGCATCCAATTTCAGTATTAATATAGATTTTAAGGTACCAAAACATTGTAAAGTACTGCAAAGCTTCAAAAGGTTGGATTCTTAATCATTAGGAGCAGCAGAACAACATGTATGTGTAGAGTGGCCTCACTCTCTAAATCAAGTGTGACCAATTTCTATTTAGTTAAGCAACTTACTCTATTACATTTGAAATCGAGGTTTAAGTATCAGAGCCAGAATCAACATTATAAAAATCTTTCAATGATTTAATCAAAGACTCCCTTTGAGCAACTCTCTCAACTTATGATATTAAACTGTCACGTTCATATATTCTTCCATACCATTTTGATCTCCCAGTTGACGTTCCACTGCTTCATGTTGCTGAAGCGCCAGGTCTTGATGGCGTCTCCGGTGCCGGCGTCCATCCGGATCAGGCGGTTATAAGTTATGCCAATCAGCTCCTCCTTTTTCTCGTTATGGAACCTGGAAATGAGAAAATCCACCGTGAAATAAACGTGTGCAGATCAAATTACCAAATTAATCATTGTCAGCACAAAACACGTCTGTGTGTGTGTGTGTGTGTGCGTGTGTGTGTGTGTGAGTGTGAGCGAGAGAGAAAAATACATTATTGAATTTTATGCAGTGGCAGGACTTACCTGGCAAGGAAGTGAGTGATACCGAACTCGGGCAGAGACTGCCACGCCTGGATGAAGCGCACCTTGGCCTCAATGAGACTCATCTGGGCCACATTCTGGTGGGCCTCAAGGATCCGGGCGGAAATCTGACAAATACACATACACAAAGCTTTATCAATACGACTGGTTCATATATTCCCACCATTAAGGTTAAACCCATCTAATGATCCCAGATCCACAGACACCCAATGAGGAAAGAGCCCTGGCTGTCTCCATAAAGCCGGGTGGTGTCAGCCCATAACCAGAGAGGACTGCCATAGTAAACATCTACTACACAGAGAACGGACAAACAAACATGTAAAATATACGGCCCTGCTGAAGAGCCAAACTAAGGTGTGTGTGTGTGTGTCTTTACAGCCCTTAAGTTGTTGTTAGAGCAGCAGAACCACAACAAATATTTAGAGTCCCTTCGCTCTCGTAAGACTCTGTCATCATCAATGCTGAATTCTGCTCGTTTCAGTTTGACAATATTGACCGTGTTCAATTGGAAATATACTTCTCCTTGAATATGTTACTGGTAGATGTTTCTTTTAATATGTCTTTCTCCTATTGTTCAAACGCATAAG
>CABFOP010106886.1:4231-19530 GCA_900683385.1 Anoplogaster cornuta | reverse complement strand
AGTATCCAGATACATTTGGAACAATAAAAAACCTAGGTAAAAAACAACAACAAACGGATAAACTCTAAATATTTCATGGTACATCCCTATCACATGTACAACTTTACTGGTTAATGGTCTGTCCAGTTAAAAACCAGTAGGTTGGTTTAGACAGACATGCCTTTTATTCACTTTAGAGAAGATAAAGACTTTAGCATCACCATCACTTTTCACCTGGAGAAATGTAAGGAGATACACATAACGCAGATTTCCCCATGCAATTAATAAACATTAGGTTTCTTGACTGAAAAAAAACACATAAGGAATTGTTCATTTAGTACCCCAAAGTCACTAGAAGCACTACAAGCTCCAGATATGAATCCAACAAAACTTGAGCACTCACTCATGTGTTGGTACACACCTGTGATGACCCCGGGTGCCTGGGCAGCCATGACAGCCTGAGGTATTCCCATTTGCTGACTGAGAAGCTGGGGCGCAGCTAACGCCCCCAGGACTGAAGCCCCGGCTACAGCCTCCTTGAGAGAGGGGGGCCGGAGACATTAGGCAAGGGAAACACACAAAACACAGCACAAGGCAGCACAGTCAACGATCACACAGCATGGCACAGTGAGCTCAAGCGTACCTCTTCAGGGGGATACTAACAATACTTGAGTCAATATTCACTAACAAATTCAGTGACTTCTCTAAGAGGTATACAGTATTGAAGTAAAAAATATCAACACATGCTACACAATACTTTAAAAAAATAGTTTGTGTTTGCTAAGAGGCTAGAGCTCTTAGCTTGCACACCCATTTAGTGAATGGGAGGAGCTTTGCTTCCTTGTGTTGTATATGTGTAATACACATATACAATATGTATTAAAAGGAAATAGCATCTTCCATTGGGGATCGTTTGTGTTGAGATTTAACTCACTAAAGGCAAAGATGGCACAAGTTATACTGGCCTGGGATAAGTAGGATTTGTGCCCAGACTGGTCTGTTATCTTTCAAGGATACTAAATTGACACTGGGTTATGGCAGTTACTGTTCCCAAGTTATATTTACAAAACTTCTGACCTTCTCCCAGTCACGTATCAACAAAAGTTCTGTGCCCATAATTGTATCTGTGCCGTTGGTATCAGTAAGTTAGTCTAGCTAAATCTGGGTTATATTTACCTGGAAGGCCATTAAATCCCTTTGGAAGGGATTCATACTTGCCTGGGCCGTTATCTTAGCGGTAGCTGCCGCTGCGGCTACTGCCGCTGCAGGCGGCAGACCACCGGGGGTCGTGGGGGTCAGTAGGGGCATGGGCGGGGTCACAGCTTTGCCCACCCGCAGGTACTGACCCCCCAGGTCAAAGAGGTTCATAGAAGACACAGCATCCAGGGCCGACTGTGGCTTCTCATATTCTGTAAGCGAATGAAAAGCGTAGTTAGTAGCAGAGCAACATCGGCGCAGCAACACGACAGCTTGAGGGCCCCCCAGCTCACCAATGAAGCCAAAGCTCCTGTGTCGTCCTGTGGTGGGGTCCCTGGCTAATGTGCAGGACTTGATCCTTCCGAAGGCCTCAAACACACTCTTGATGTCATCGTCTGAGAGGTCAGGGTGAACGGATGCCACGTAGATCCGGTTAAAGGCGCGTGCCTCCTCTGCCAGCTGGTCAATGATGGGTTGCGCCTGACCGATGTTACTTGGCCGCCCCACCTACAGCACAGATCATACCAGCACAGGGCTACTGAATAGGGGGTTCATAGTGCCAACCGAGAAACGCATTACCGCAACCCTCAACACGCCTGCAGCAGCAACTTTAAGGAACGCCTCCAGGGATCAGTGAGCGTCAAGAACTCTCCAGAGATCAGTTGACTCTTCTCCAGCAACTACGGGGGAAAAAAATGCTCCGTCGCTAACTATCCACTGGTCTTGCTTAGTTGCATCTCCACTAGACCACCCTGTTAAGGTCCAGTTAGGAGGTTTTGCAATAGCCTATAGCCTTCCATGAAGATTGTTCCATTATTTTGTAATGCTTGATATCGGCCTGGCCACCAGCCCCATTATAGCCTAGCAGCCAAAATGTTGTCTTGCTAGGTTATGTTGGGGTTGGTTAACAGGCAGATATCAAACGCTAGAAAATAAAACGAACAATCTACCATAGGTAAAAAACTAAAATTTTGAGGTTAAACTGACTAGAAAACAAAACTGATCACAATATATATATTTTTTTATTTAGATAATTTACAATTTCCACATATTTTTTTCTTTTCCAACTGTTTGACAGTAAATTCAAAGCCAGGTTGACTGGTTAATCAAAAACGCCTCTTAACGGATGCCTGTGGAGATGCATCTAAGATCGAGCAGCAACACTAAACATTAAGCTGATCTTTGTAATAACACTATTTTCATAATGAATGAAATTATTTGCTTGTAATGGCATTGTAATGAGTTAACTCAACTCCCTTTCCACTCCTGTAATAACTAATGTCACTTAACCAATTACAATGCAACTACAAAACAATTTCAGACATTACGACTGATAGTTTCAAACAAGGAACTACAGCCTTATTACAATAGCACTAGATCAACTTCATGTATAGTGTGGCTAGCTGAGCTACTGGTAACGCGGACCGCTGAACGCAACGAATGCCTCATACTACCGCCGCCCTGTCTGAAAACATTCTTTCTTCCAAAAACTGTGCCCTTCAAACGCCCCTGTTTAAGCTCCCTACACCAGACGAGCATCTAGGTGTGACTGGATCTGTGCTGCAGGTGGGGCGGCCAAGCAACACCAACCAGGCGCAGCCCATCATCAGCACATCTTGGACACAGAGCAGCGCCACGCGCCGCAGGGCATCCTACTGGAACTGGTCACTAAAACAACGATGGTGACATCATGGAAGCAGAAACACAGCACAAACAGACATATCGCACATGTGCCCACACATACACACAACACACGCACCTGGAAACCAACGGACACATACACAAGCAAAGAAAGAGAGAAATGAGAGCGTCTTTAGATACTGTCAGACATCGAGATGACACCAATTAGTAATTTCACAAGTTATTTAAGTAACACAGAAGCAGTGAAATGACAAAAAGTTGAATCAGTATCCCAAATGCCAGGAAGGGCTCCAAATTTCTACCCCACAAAGACAAAAAAAATATTTTTTTAAAGAATGGTAGGTATTAGGTAGTCTCCCTCTGTTGTGGTATTCGCAGGACCCTAAAAGATGGCCATGTGTCCAGGCCACTCACCTTAATGTTGCGCCCCCCCAGCATGACTGAGTTCATCTGCTCCAAAGCCAGCTGTGCGGCCTCTGGCACATCATACTCCACAAAGGCAAAGCCCTGCATGGACAGACAGCAAGGAGGAAAAATACATAGGACACCTACAAACAATGAAGCCTAAGGCAGGTTTGACTGCAATCCCTGACGGCAGTTCAAGCCAGTTTAAACTTTAGTATGGCAGGATTTACACTAAGTTCAATCAACGATAACGACACTGACCTTGTGCTTCATTGTAACAGAATCCCAAGACATGTCAATACTCTTGATTGGGCCAAAGGGAGCAAAGGCCTGTCTGATGGTGTCCTCACCAAGCTCGTAGTATATAGAGCCCACATACACCCGACACATGATGGCTAGAGCGCGCTGCCGCTGAGCTGCAACCTGGCAACCGAGGAGAAAAACACATGACCGTTTGAGAGTCATAGAAAGGAAGTGAAACACACACAAAATCAATCTAGATGTGTATGTGTATGAATAAATTGCAATCTTAATAACTTCTGAACTGCTATGTCCATCTGTAGGTTAGTGTTAATTTACTACTGTTGACTTTCCCCAAAAATAGACAGAGGCCAAAGCCCCAGTTAGGAAGTCTGGGCATAATTGGGCAATGGGGTATAATCATCGAGACAATACTTTTGCAATAAATGCTAATATGTATAGCCTAGGTGTGAATTTAAATTTGAAGTTATAAATCTGTCACCCCTTGTAACTACCATATGGCCTCTATTCTATTACTATCTAATATAAGTAAATAGAGGAAAATACAATGAAGTGATTGACATGCACAGCCCTTACTAAGATTTGTCTTCTTTAACTGACCTGTTGTCCAGGGATGCAAGTAAGGTTACATAAGTAATCGTGGAGTTCAAACGACATCCGTACGAAGTCCTGATGAAAGCATTTCACATTTTTGTCTCTAATGGGGGGGATGGTGTAACCACTGAAAGCTGATTTTTACTTCAGTCTGATTTTCATTATATTACCAACAGGAACACTAATACTAACATAATTAATTGCATAATGGGAAGAGGACTTGCTCATTGACAAAAAAAACTTTGAGGGTCAAAAACATCCCTTTTCCAGCAGTTTGGTTCATTGAAGGGACTGCTATCACTCTTTAGTCCTATGCCAAAAGCTTTCTCAACTATTAATTTGGAGAGAATGCCTATCTTCTAAGGAAACATGGCTTTTACCACATTAATAAACTCAGCCAAACTTAAGCTATGGATGCTTTATTATTCATTAAAAAAACAACAATACAAGTATTCTTAATTCCCATTAGGAATCTTAAGAGCAAATACCAACTACTGCAAGAACTTTAATCAATCATTTTATCTCACAAATGCTAATGTAATGTTAATTGTATTATGTGTATAGCCACAGGAACACCATCAGTGCAAAGCCATGTTTTCTTACAAAATATGCAATCCTTGTTCAGATAAAAAGGGATTGTAGCCAGAGCCACAAATAAAAGGCTAAAAGTCCTTTTTCCATTGGGAATGTGCACAGAAAAAAAGTGTAATAATCTATTGACCGATTGTAAAGGTGAGAGAGGATCTCCAAAGCCCATTGTCACTGCTGCCATCTGAAAGACAGTAAAGATGAAAAAAGTGCTGAAAAGTAGGTTAGATGTCTCTTACATTTGTTTTTTCAAAAAGGTCAATGCTTTGCTAGATAGACAAGACCGTTTAGACTTATACTATATTCAAACATCATACAGCTTGGGAATTTACCTCACTTACATACAGCACCCCATTACAAATCACCACATAGCATTTTAAATAAACACATGAAAAGGTCCTCTTTTAAAACTGCAAAAAAAATTATCATGTTAATCACTGGTTTTTTGTGATGATCTCCATCTGAAAAAAGAAGAAGAGGCAAAAACAAGGACACATGGTATTTTTCACAGCTTGGAGGGAAAGAGGAGTACAACTGCCTCGAACAAAACAAAGTTGTAAGGCAAGTGATGTTCAAACTGTTTAGTTATGAAACGTTTATGTTATTCTCTCTATAACAGAGGCTTATGAGAGACAAGAGTATTTAGAAGTTTTTGTTTTAAGGTGCATCCAAAAACATTTGACACATCTCACCTGCAGGTTGGTAAGCTGTTGTTGCTGGTGGGCAATGGTCTGCTTCACCAAGACACTCTTAATGCTCTGTTCCATGGCATACTTCTTCGCCTGGATTAATTAGGTAACTTAGACAATTAAGCACACAAATTCCATATGTTTGGGAAATTACATGAACTCTTAATATATGAGTTTATTATGTATTATAAACGTATGACTACACGTTTGGTGTCCTACCCTCTGAAGCGCCTCCTGCTGCTCCGGGGTGAGAGGCGGCAGGCCAAGCTTCGAGCCTGTGCCTTGTCCATTCTCCATCGTCAGAGCTTCACCTCCCTGGAGAGCAGACATGTCAATTAAAGACACATTTAAACATTGTTTAACACATTGTTACTCAGCAGATCATTAGCCATAAACACCTGCCTGTAGATACATCCAGAACTACATTTTCCCTGCAGAATATTACTGTTTTTAACATAGGTCATATCACTTCACAGAGCAATGAATAACATGAGATGGATGCTAGCATATCAGATATACATCCGGATTTAAATCCGGCGGGATTTCGAGCTTCTTACCTACGCAACCCGCTAATCGCTGGGTCCACCAGAATGAGGCAGGAAAGCCCCCAAGGGGAAGAAGACTGATGGGGAAGCTTTAACAATTCAACAAATTCTAGGGGAAAGAAAATGCCTTCAGACTAATAAGAAAACAGCCACTACGCTAATTATGAGCTAGCCAGTCTTTCGTTTGAATGAAGGTAGCCAACGTTAGCTCGCTGCACATGGTTGCTACTAACGTTTTTAGAAAATAGCAAAATACGCAGCAATGGCTAACGTTAAGTAACCTTACCACCAACAAGTTAGCCTTAGTCAAAGGACGTTTTAAGCGTACATAACATTAGCTATGTAAGTTATATATTACAGCCGCATAACCGTATCATTCGGCGCTAACGACGGTCAGGCCTCTTAGCTACTGCTTGCTATTTGTCCAACGTTAATGTTATCTTTGTGGCTAGCATGGAGCTAGCAAAGGTTAGCCTATCTAATATGGCGCGTGAAGACAACTACATTTCCCCGGTAAATAGTATTGTTGATTTACTGGATCTTTGGTACAGTTAAATGAAACTATAGATCGCGTTTTACTTACGTAACAACCAATTTAAAATGAAGAGATAATATCTTTCTTTAGCAAAGAATTTACCGCAATCTCTGTAACCGCCATGAAGCACACCTTCTTCGGCCCACACACTAACTATCGCGAGACGTTCACAATTTCAACGAACCCTCTCGCGATAGAACAACTCTCACGATATGTGGGTGGCTTGTGGTGCTTTTCGCGAAGATTCTACTGGTGTCTCGCGAGATCGTGAAACAGACATTTTTCTTGGAAAATTCATCTACCTCTTCTTTCCACTTAATATCACACAAAGTCAAGACAAGCACATTCATTAACTGCACATGGCCAAGTATCCTACTAGTTACTGTAGGATACTTGGATATACTTTATATATATACTTTACTAGTTACTGTAGGATACTTGGAGTATAGATTTTTAGAGCATTGTGCCGCTTTTCTGTACTTTTACTTCTACGTAATTAACTCAAGTATTTATTCTTATTTTCGAGGTTTCGAGGCCAGAATAAGTTAACCCATACACTGAAACAGTCCTGGACTTTTAGCTCGCATATTTTTTTGTAGGCTGTGTGCCAAAAGGGAGCTACCCCAAAACTTTGATAATGACCATAGACTGTGTATAATAGATAATGACCCATCACAATCATTTTGAATGACTTGGAATACTTTGAATAATTCCTTCATTTTCAACATACATGAAAGGAAATTAAATATACATCAGGCAATGGAAGATATGGTTCTGTCAATATTAAGCTCTATGATAGTCAATAAAACAATCACCTTTATTTTATGGAAGTAAAATGCCAAAAAAAATACACTGAGAAAAGCAGTGATCTCTCTTGTTTTTCCCCATCTCCTTTCTGGGGGCCAGTTGATATATATGGACCAGAGAAATAAACCCAGCATGTAAAACATTAATCAGAATCATTTTCAGGCGTAACCAACATCTCAAATATTGTTTAATTATCATGTCTTTAATTGCAGTAGCTACAATATTTAACAGAGGGTTAAGTAGAACACATCCAAAGCAAGTTTCATTCAACAGATTCACGGGAAAAAGTCATTTGACACAAAATAAGACTGATATGGATGTTTTTTTTTTAGTATTTGCACAGTCTAAACATTAATTTTCTTGGTCGGGTCCCCTCTGGAACTGAACACTCACTGACAAAGGCAATATTGAAAATGCAACTTTTTGAACGGCTTCAGGCTATTAAGACATGCAGCTTACTAGATCAAATGAGAGCAACAGTGGCATTGCTTCACATTCAAATTTCAACCCCTTTAATAGCCACAAACAAATATGTACACCACGGCCTATAGGTTAACGTCTGGAGAGTTAAGGGCTCCTCTCTTAAGAGAGACGCCGATAGAAGGCTTAACACAGATTATATTGAGTTATTAAGCAATGACTGTTACTGTTAAGTAACTGCAACTTTACAGACCTAGGAAACAAATGTAGCATAGCTTAGACATTCTGATAGAGTATACTGCTGAAGGCTGATCAGACCAATTCATTAATGTTTTAGTGCCATTTGTGAGGGAAAAATCACCTAAAGTTTTTTGTGTGTGATGAAAACATTAATGTAATTGACAAGAAAATCTACCAGAGATGAAGGGATTTGTGTGGTTTCCAATATATTCTATTTTTTGTGTTTGCGGATGCCAAGTCAGGTGATAACACATTGCACTGCAATACATTTATTTCCAAAGTTCACTGACACCGTCTGGAATAAAAGTAGAGTAGATGATCAAAAGAGTAGAAGTTCAAATCCACTCTTGGATCACAGATGAATTTGTCGTCTACAACCAAATCTCCATGGGAACTGCAACATTCTTATCCACAATAGTAATATTTCCTGATTACAGAAATGACAAGACCAAAAATATTGATTTTAATAATAATTGATTTTCCCTTTAAAAACCTCTAGACTCATCTACAAAATAAATTCAGTATTAGACAAACAGGTAGAAAATAAGTATGGTTATTTTACACCATTACATCTTGATCATTTCACCTTGTAACTTGATTTTCACATTTTACAACACCCTTCCTCCCTTTACATGGTAGTATACTGTTACTTTACAAACTTGTTGTGGTGTCTTCCAATTGAGCTGCAGTTGGTCCAAAGTTGTTAACAATTTGACTGAAGTACAAAGCATTTATCACCTGATGCATAAGTGCAGTATAGAGTAGCTGTTAATAGTACGGTCATTCCCACGGCTCAAGCTAAAGCTCATCTTCACATTCACACGGGCTGACCTTGTGGATTTATGATAAAAGAAGGGAATTTGATGTACTCTAATCCAAAACAATGCATCTGTTATTAGTTCTGTAAAAGTCTGCCTGGAGGTCTATACTCTAAATTGCCAAGTTTGTACGATGCTGTTTCGTGTGGATATTTTGTCCAAAGTAGGCTGCCATCGCAGGCAATTTGCAAGTCTTTGGCTTTCAGAACACTTTCACAGGGAAAACCCTTAAGAGCACTACAGGCTAAAAGAGAGGCATCATCTCATTGCTCATCACTACTAATGCAGAGTCATTTAGGCGTGGCGTGTGTACTGTAGCACTGGGAGAAATAGCCTTTAACCCAAGTGTGCAGTGAGGTGTATTACACTGCAAGTCCTAAAAACTAATACAAAAACAGGCCTGTGCAATGCTCCCGTGGTTCACAGTTAAACAGAAATAAATAAGTCAACAGAATGAGTGTGTTTGGTATTACCAGTGCAATGTTGGACGGAAACCAAATGTTACGGTCAGTACATGATACCGTTTTTTAGTCGTTAATAGTTAAGCCAATCAAATGTAAGTGGAGGTGCAAACAAGTGAGTAATAAAATCCTTATGAAAACACAGCTGATGTATTTACATGCATGAGACAAATCCATTCTGAATAGTGGCATTATGGAGAATCTAAGTCAAGATATCTTAAGGCATAATAGCCCTTTTAGGCAGGGGGGTTTGTCAATCTTCCACTGCATTGTGGGATAGCTGAACACAGCCGTGATGCCTCTGGCCCTCCAACCAGAGGTGCCTCTGGTTCCTCATTCAGTCCTGGCCACTCCTCCTTCTATCTAGGATAATTTAGTGACTGTCAAGGCCCAGCGTCCTTCTATATTTGTCCCCTTATCCCCAGCTGGGTCGGCTCTCTCAGGTCCTGGCTGTGTGATCCTGCCCGCCGCCCTCTCTTCCGAGTGGTCGACACCCCGGGCCCATCGGTCTGGGCCGGCCGCTGTAGTGACCCCCTTCCTCACTGTGTGGCCCCAGAGGCAATCGCTCTGACCCGGTGTCTGCTGATGGCGTCGTCCAGGAACACCGCCACCTTCTCGATGTCCTCCTAGACAGCACACAGGTAAGGAGTTCACAGACACAGAGGTTTGTCCACTGTTAAAACCACACATTCCAGAGATATCAACCGTATCATGTCATGTAGTACTTCAAATGTGTTCTTGCTTTGTTTCGATATGCAAAACCATAGTGTGGTAGTTATCAAACATTACTTTTATTGTTCATGGACTGAAAATGATATAGAGGACTATACCTCATTTATGAAGGCGTAGTGAACAAGTTCATTGGCAAGGTCTTTGGAGGTGTCAGCTGAAAGTTACACATAACTATTTCAGTCACAGGAAACAGAATGCGATAAAAATGAACCTAGAGAATACTGATTTGTATTTTTTTAAGGTACAATGGTGGTCAGCTTACTTGGAAGGATGTCACAGCTAAGCTGTCGATGGAGCTTGTCATCCATCTTCAGAAACAGAGAGAGCTGAGGAAAGAGCACAAGATCAAAATGTAATCCCTCTGGATTTATGATCCATCACCCTACTTGACTGAGGATTCTCTACTAAAAGTCTTCTCCTATACCTGTACTAATATTCATACACTGTACTAATCATCATATTTGACCCAGGACCTTCTAATAAAAGGTTTATCATCATCAATCGGTATAGAGCCCTAGAATACTGTTCATATTGTAAAAGACCTGTACTGAAATGTGACTCACATGAGTTTTGGTCCCTTCTTCATTTGACTCCAAATTACAATGCATCTGAACAACCTACAACACATCAGACAAACACAATTGTCACAGAGCGATAAGTACAGGGACTCCACAAAAACGACTGAAAGGCGCCTCACACACACACACACACACACACTTCAGCACACTTAGAGGCGAACCTTGCGAGTCTCTGTCTCCTGGGGCTCGGGCGTGGGGGTCTTGACCGTCTCGATCTGCTCCTGAGACAGGGAGAGGGCGCGCGGGACGGGGTGCGGCCGAGTCGAGGCGAAGTTCATCAGGGGGTAAATGCCGTTCCTGAAGACGCACGCAGGGATGGTTGTTACACTTTGCATTTGCGTTTGTAATTTACCTTTATCCACTTTCCCTCATCAAATTCAAACGGGAACCTCTTCCTTTTCTACGACGGATTTCTTCCTGTAAGTTGTTCTGGAAAGAAGCCCCGTCTCTTCAATTCTGAGGGCCTGACACCAAAACCTCACAGATACCGTCGATGTTTTAGATCAACTCAAAATCTTTCCATCAAACTCAATTGTAGCTGCACTGGAATGATCTTCATGTGACGTGACATTTTCTAGTTATCCACAGGAGTAAGAAAAATACACCATCAAACCACAAACTCAGGAATGCAGGGTACATCGCCAACAGTGTTTTATGGTGGATTTCTTTTTCCCTTTAATACAAAATGACTAATACAGTTACACTTACTTGACGTCCTCTAAGAATTTGTCAAGCTCCAAAGGGGACACGTGGGAATATCTACAGGACACGAAGAGAAACAATGAGCGCTGCGTTGGGACATTTCACGGCACATTCACAAGTAGCCAAAGATGGTCGTTGGATCTTACTTGAGCTGAACTCCTGGTCTGTCGACGTGTTTGATTTCTGCCATGATGCCGTTGGGGTCAAAGGACTTGGTCTTCTCCTCTACACAGTTCTCTGGAAGCAGGTCTGGAAAGAGAGGACGTAGTGATGCCACACCAATTTAGATATTGATACGCTGATTGATTGGCCACCCATAGGACAGACATCTTCTAGAAATGATCAAATTCATTTCCCATAAGTGTTTCCAAACCTGCGTAGAAACTCTTTAAATATTGTACCGGCCAATAAAGAGCTGATGCATAGACAAGCTTGCGTGGTCGGCTCGCCACACGGAGGTGAGAAACTCACACTGGTTGCTGATGAAGCAGTGGGCGGCCAGGAGCTTCAGGGAATGGACCTCGAACAGCACGCGGTGGAACAGGAGGTCGTGGGCCGTCGGACGGAGCTTGGCGTCGTGGCGGACGCAGGACTGCGTGAACTCCTGCAGGAGCCGGTGAGACGAGGTCAGGCCGAGAGGCCGACGCATAACCACGTGACTGCAGGAGCGTGACCCGGTTTTATCGGGCGCCGCTCCGAGTCATGGGTTTGAATGTTGTGCATACTGAAAATAAACACTGACACTGTATGTTGCACGAAATGAATATATCAGTAAGATGGTATACGATATGTGTGAGTTGATAAAAAGCAATAGAGTTTACAAAAATAAGGAGGCTGACTACTTCGTCCTCTTTGGTAGGTTGTCTTGTATATTTAGGACATCAGTGAGACTCACTCTCATGAGAGGGTCTTCCAGCGATTGACCTGCATTGGTTATGGCCTCCTTTGACACAACAGCATCTCCATTGCCTTGGATCTCCAGCACTGCCATCTAGAGGTACGAATAATCTGTTAACGCACACAAACACAAACCGACACCTTTCTGCCGAACAGAGCCACAAAAAAATGTTTTTTCTCACCTCTAGAGCGCAGATCCCAAAGGAGAAAATGTCGATGGCATAATCGTCTTCGCTGGCTAGGCACAAAGAAGAGAAGAGAGACAAAGACATGACAGGTGTGACACAAAATCGAGCCACAGCATTTTGCAAAGTTATACACGGAGGACGAGGTGATACTTACAGCCATATTCTGGAGGGAAGAAGTGGAGATTTCTCTGCTCGTCCCGATGGGGCCGCCCCTTCCCATGGACACTGGCATCTGGGAACACTGGTAAGAGAAGACAGACAGCTAGAAGATCTCACCCAAACACTAAGCATGGTTGAAACACTTTGTACTTCCAAGCCTACCCTAGAAATAATGGTGTATTAGAAGACCTTAGAAGACCTTTTCTAGTTCATTAGGTGTTCGGGGCAGCACCTCAAAAAGAGCCGAGCTCTGTGTTTGTTCGTGTGCAGTGCTTTTTGCAGTGTGTAGTGTTTGGGGGAATTACAGTATGCTCTCTTTAGGCCTCCAGAGCCCTAAGAGCCCTGCATAAGGGAAACACAGTGTGTGCTCATACACCAGGCAATACAGAAGACGTCACACAAGCATGAGCAGCTCTAGGTTGGCGTTGGTGCAGCCGCACACCAGGAAGTCGCTGTGATTTGAACTAATGGATAAGTCAGAATTAAATATGTTTTTAGCGATTCTCTTAGTTGCAACTTTGGTGTTAATAGGTGAAGTTTTTTAAATCAGCACACATAATATCAATAAGCAATATGATGATGTAAAGCATATCTGGAAAGCATATCATTCTTACCATTGACAAACAGTCGGTGCCACACTGTGGAAAGAAAAGATAGCATTATTATGTTTTAGGGAAATTCTGCATGATGGAAAGGCAGCGGTAAACATGGTAAATGCAGTCGTACGCGATATAATGGTACAACGTGGGTGGCCACTGTGGATTGTAGTAACATAGAAAGCCCTGTTGGGAGCAGACCTGAGCCGATTTTGATGAGGCCGTTGTGCTGGATGAAGATGGTATCGCAGGTCAGGTTGCCATGGATTATGGGTGGGTCACAAGAGTGTAGATAACTGACAGTAAACAACAAAGCGTTAAGGTCCATTTGACCGGCGCGATATTGGACAGCTCTCGTGTAAAAATCCTTGGGGAGAATTTGGTCATTACCTGAGGGCAGAGAGAATCTGAGTGCACCATCGCTTCCAAGCCTGAAATAAATATAGCAATCAAACATTATTTATATAGCACATTTCGTACAGTGGAGAAAGATTAAGATTAAAGATTAAAACGAACACAAAATAAATTAAAATAAGAGATACAAAGCGATTAAAAATGTAGAAAATTAAAAAAATATAATAATTAAGAAATGAATTAGTTTGCGTTTAAAAGCTTCAGATCCAACAGGAGACTCTTGCTGAGTTTCGGTCCATGGGTGCTAAAAGCAGCTTCACCGAAAATCTGTCTGTGTTGTTATAGTGTACAGACAGACACCTACTTACTGCACAGAGGCCAATGGGAATTGTGTTTTTTCCTGTCATTCTTAGTAAGATAAACACGAACACTTCTTTTTTTTATGGCATCTCTGCATTATTAAACAGCGCAGACGTGTGCAGAAAAGATAGGAGGGAAGGAAAGGGAGGACGAGACGCCAGATAGATTCTAACTGGTTTCAAATAAAATAAACACGGCAAGTACGTGGAACGTGCCTAAACTCTCTAATCCTGATGGAGGTATGGATCTGAATTCAGATGAGACTGCAGTACCCCCATCTCACCACCACGGGACAGAATGAAGAATAGCACACCTTCACATTCATGTTCTTGTGGTTCTTCTTGGTCTTCTTCAGAAACTGCTTGAGGCTGCCCGACGACATGTACTCTGTGATGAATATAACCTGTGGGGCGACAGATGGAGGAGGTAATGACGTTCGATATCGCGAGTGTGTGTGTGTATGTGTGTGATCGAGAAAGAGAACGACAGGGAGAAAGAAAGATAGGGATAATAAAATCTCACCCGAGCCTGGCTCTCCCGCATGTCTAGCCAGTACTTGTGGAACTTCACTATGTTGGGGTGTTCGACCTGCATCAGGTTCTCGAACATCTCCTTGATCGTCTCCTGGAAAACATGTACGAAAGATGTAAAAACCACAAACGAGCGCACTAACGATAGTAAACGTAGCCTGTGACGGCCGTAGCTAAACAGAAATACGATACCTCCTGTGCTTTGAAGACCTTCTTGTCGGAGAAGAGCACCTCGTTCCACACCACCTCCACACCCTCCTCTGTGTCCATGGCCAGAGAGGCACTTTCCACACCGGGGACATTTCCCTGGCTCACCTGCAGGGGGCGACAGACAGACACAAACATACATTAGACCTACTGGCACTGCAGCTGCAAAAAAACATGAGGTACTTGTTTATGGATAGCTTTCCATAATTATATACTACAGTGACAACGTGATGCAACATAAGGGCATGCACGAAACTCAAATGCTGCAACCACAATACAGTTCCTAGGAAGGAAAATCGGGGAGATGGATGTGCCCACCGGGTGCTGATACCCAGCCAGCACTGTGCCGTCACAGGCCAAACATCCCGTGGAGTTTGGAGGAGCCAAGTTGGAGGGGGGATGGGGGCACATGTAGCATCCAGCAAGCCAAATATTACACAGTGGGCAGCGACTGAGGCAACAGAAGGAGCTGGTAGAAACACGGTATGCCCAGTAAACTCTTGTGAAACCAGGAAGCCGAGCGTCCTCGGGGGGGAGAACGCAAGCAGGTCCTAGGATGTTTACTCAACAAAAACACACCCCGACAATTACACATCACACCCACTGCTCTATTGACAAAAAAGTGCAACAACAAAAAAATATCATCCCCCGACCAATTATCCACGGCGAAGCAGCCGGGTTCACGTAATTACCAGTTCTTCTATTCTATTACCTAAGAGACTTACTACAGGACATTATGGTGCACTCGTAAATCTGAGGTATTGATTCCAAGATGTAACCCTCAGCTAATTCAAATTTCCATACATTAATGCATAA
>CABFOP010106878.1:0-11201 GCA_900683385.1 Anoplogaster cornuta | reverse complement strand
GCGTGCGTGTGTGTTGCTTTAAATCACCAGCCTTAGGAGAAATAGCAAGTCCTTACAATTAAATGCAATCAAACATAATGCAAACAGAAATGCACAATACACACAAAGGCTTGTATCCATAAAAGTTGGACCAGTGATAGACCTGCTGAACTGCAGGACCCGGCGATGGCTGTTTGCTTTACAGGGTGAAAATGGCATCATTACGACCAAGGCCCAGCCCTCTGCAATAATCAATCAATGTGAAAAACGCCCTCGTCACCACATACAAATAAAGGCCGCAATCAATAACAGCATTGAAACACTGCCCACGTAGACGACACAGCCCGGGAGTCATTAATGGTAGAAGGGAACTGCTATGGCTTTAAAACAAACACACACACACACCACCCGTAGTGCATTAACAGAGGCTCAGTACAATACAGTACAAACTAAGCACCTATGTTGACAACATTGTAGTATTCAGGTGTAGTGAGTCAGATGCTCATAGGCACATCTAATTTGACCTCCCCTTCAATCTGGGTCAAGTTTCCCACCGTGAGCATTAAAACATCTCTCACGGTAGAACAAAGATATTGCATTAGCCCTTCAGTGTACTTGGGAATCATCAAGGCAAGTGCGCATCAAACATTTTAGAGATCCCCCCCCCATCCTGCATCCATTCTGTGTTAGTGCAAGACAAGGCGGGATTGCAGTGGTTGTAGAAGCCCCACCCATATCTTGTATTGGTGCTGCAGGTTTGCTAAACAATTCCTGTAGGAACGGTGCAGCGCAAGTACAGCAAAGCGTGTAAAAAGTGGGTCATCGAGGATGGCTGCATCTGTAGGTAAACAGACATGGCACTGTCACCCCCAGACAGACACTCTGAATTCCCCCCGGTCTTTGGGCCTATCATGTGGTGACAGAGATGAAGAGTGAGGCTCCAGTCGGCGCTGATCAGAGCCCCGCTCCTCAGTCCTCACCAGGTGTGCTAATGGCCTCAGACAACACTGGAGGCGACGGACAGCCACTCGCTCGCTGGGTCAGTTCAAGTTTTCCAAGGGTGAATTGGAATTAATTTACTTGTGCAATTTCAATTGGATGTAAAGTTCTTTTTTTTTTTTTATTGAAACTTAAACAAAAGCTGATTCAATTAAAATAGCTGAACACAGTCCCCTAACCTTGGAGGACAGCAGGCTGCCCGTGGTCTCCAAACTGCTACTGGGATGGTTTTGTATATATACGTACTGTATACTATGCTCTGAGTTTAAAGCTGTAGGACAGTGAGCTCAATCAGAGAAGACAAGCTCCACAATCGGATGACAAATGACAAATAAAACACACTGGGAAGTGATCAAAGCACACATTAACTTGCTGCCAGCCAAGACTTCATATTTAAATTAAAAGTGTACAAATGAGTAAATACCAGCAAATAACTGCTTGATAATATTTGCCTTATCAAGGTTGTTTTCTATTGTGATTACATGTTAATGCTCTCAGCAGAACTAAATTTTAACCCTTTTTTTCCGAGCTAAACTGAATTTGCACAAGCTGATGAACAGTTGCTTTGTTATCATGAGAAGTGGACGCAATGTTATTTTAAGGGAGGGAGAGTGATTTACTATGCTATGTGATTTACACTGGAGCTACTGGATGTGAAAGACAATCATCACCATGTTGCAGAGCAGCGCATATCTGGGAGCACACAGATGGAAATCCTCCCTTGTGCAGCACTTAGCAAAATTGTCTTAACATTGATGTTGATGTAAAAAGGACATATACTGTATGACAGTCAAGACCTTTACCTGAAAAGTTAAAGGCCAAAGTTAAATGTTCTTGTAATGAAGTGTTAATCTTATGCTGAAAACAGAATGGATATAGTGTATGGTCAACTCATGAAAAAATATGTTCATTGCTTGTGTAAGACTTCCAAAAAAAATGTTTTATCTTGAGATCTGCCAGAACACAGACACAATTATTCTTAATACCTTAATCATGGGGTACAGTGGACATGTTTTTTAAGTGCAATTAAGATAACTGTCAATTGGTTTCTAATTTATGATGATGGTATTGCAAAAGCCATGAGAACAATATTTATTTAATAATGTTTTGCTTTATGTGTTGTTACACCGTCAGTATCTGCAGGAGCACGAGTGCACAATATCACATCTAAGAGCAGCAGAGAATTTGTTTAGACACCTCAGGAATGACCCCTGCTGGATATCTCAGTTATTACAATCAACTTGACAATTTCAGCCATGACAATCCACATACAAAACCCCTTTCCTGATGTTATACCCCACCAATTCCTCCCAAGTCCTTGTTTCCCTTGGACACCAACTTCCCCCAGTAAGAATGAGGCTGTGTATTGAAACTGCATTTCCACAGATTTTAGTGTCTAACTGTTTAGAGATGCAAAGAAATACAAAGAGAAGAGTTAGGAAAGGGAGACCAGGCTGGTCAAGCAACAAGCATGTTCATTTTTTTTGTGTGTTCTGTGTGCACTGTTTATCTCAAGGGGCTGAGAAGGCGCCCCTTGAACTTTTCAATAAAAGTTTTATAAGTCTGCTCTCACTCAGAGAGAAAGGGACTTGGTTGATGATTCAGGATATGCAGTAAAGTAATGCAAAATATTGTATCAAATAAGAATACTTGTGTTTGATTTGTTGTATTGCAATGAATACACAAATAGCAAGAAGGGGAAAACAATTATTTATTAAAGGTGGCATACTTGTGTATTGTACTGTTGTTTTTGTATTCATTAATTAAAGCTTAATCATATTAAATCTGAACTGTTTGGTTTGATATATTATTTATGTCCAGTTCAGGTAGATCTATTGAATAAATGAAGAGTTCCTTTACAAAAATATATACAGGACATGTATATCAATATCAATATCTCTAAAATGAAGAGGATAGTCTGTAAAAGTGGTATAATGTTTTTTGTACCAATAATTTAGGTTTAAAAGACCTTTCTTTCATGCCACAATTTTGTGTTATTAGGTTCCATTTTTTCAAATCGGGAATATCTCATTTCAGAATAAAGCTCAAACTTTCTCTATCAGTGGTTCCAAGTGCCCATTTTCTTATTTACTGTGCATATACTATTTATGCTGAGTCTAGTGCAGTTACAAATTCAATTTCACTGAAAAGTCATAAAAACAAACCTTGTGATGTTGACAGTTTAATGCAGTATATGTATATATACTGAATAACCCTCTATTAATGACAAAACAGAAATATTGACAGCAGTAGGTGCCCCAGTACCATGAAGTATGAGCACATCATTCTTACTATTGATCAGACAATTTTGCCAAATACTGGTCATAAGTCCTGTCAATGGGCCCCATCACCACACCAAATAACTTTGTAACATAGTTGATAAACATCATCTAAGCATCATCAAATAGCATAGTACTCGGTTCTTGGTATTGTGAATGATGCCAAGTTTGAGTATTTAAGCCTGGTACAGAGCCCATTAGTATCGGTGTACCCCTGGATAGTAGCATTACAGGTATAGAGTCAAAAAAAATAAACACATTATAAAAAGCAAGCTGGAAGCTAGCTGAGACAGATAGACATGAAATCAACAAAAGTAGATTTTTATTTGGTAATACAATGGCAACCTTTTAAATTTTCCAATGTCCTTTTCTATTTTCCAGTTGCCATTAATACACAGGTAGGAGTGATGTGTTCTTACGCAGACCCAATACAACAGATTTTCCAGTCTTTGCTTGCAGTTGAGTTTGTTGTTTATTAAGGTAGTTTGTACAAAAGAGATGAACGTATCGGGTTTTCCAATTCTGCAGTTGTACCGTGTTGCTCTGTTCCTGGTCTGGTGAGAACTGTGTGCGCTCACTCTACCTGTGCCTCCCATTTCCTGTCACTTGTGCCCCCACATAAGTGTCCAAAATAATATGGCAAGATATATCTAAACAAAATAATATGACATGCCAACAATAAACATAAATGGCTCCTACAGGTTAAATATAGAGAATATAGGAGATCTGGCTAACATGACATTCAAAAGCATTCTGACAGAGCTTTAAAATAGTTTTCAACTTTGGTCATTTTAAGTCCCGATCAGCAAAGTCTTGACCGCTTCAGATGTTCCCTCTCCCATATTCTGAGATTCTCAAAAATGAAAACAATTTACATTGAATACATGAATACTAAAAAAATATATAGAAATGCATTAGAAAAGTTCTTCACCTGGCATGTGATGCATGCTGGGTAACTTTATTGTTCACTTTCTAATAGGTGCAGTAGGATTGGAAGGGGGGCTGAGGGTTCCCATGAGCCAGTCATGGGGTACAGAAGCAGAAGCAATGACAGGGGACTGAGAGAAGCCAGCACCATCTCCGCTCTGCTGGATTCCCAGAGCAGTTCATCCATGCTGTCCGAATATCCACCGTTGATATTCTTTAAATCTGTCTCTTCACCACAGAGTAATGTTTTCAATGTTAGCGAAGCCTGGGTTCTCTCTGAGCTCCCAGTATGTTCCGTTTGTCAGCCACACATCCCTCCCACAGGAATCTTTGGCTTTCCTGGAGAAGGGGAACAGGAGAGTTTACAAAGTTTAGTATTTTTACTATGTATGTATTTGCACAGGAACATGCAGGGGCGTTTCTAGGCCATTAGGCGCCTGCCCACCCTTTTAAAAAAATATTTATTTTTTTAACTTTTTAAAAAAATAAAACAAATACTACACACATTAACACTATAGACCATAACATTTTAATTCACTGCCTTGAGAAGTGAGTCGGTCTCTCTGGTACTGTACTAAAATGGTTCCGTACTGTACCTATGTAACGGAAAGAAAGTTTTTCGTGCAACTTGGTGACAATGTCTCTAAGCTAATAGATGCAAACTGTGGCATAGCACAGGGGAGCATTCTAGGACCGCTTTTATTTTCATTGTACATACTTCCTTTAGGCAAGATCGTCCAGCATCACAATGTGAATCTCCATTGTTATGCGGACGATATGCAGCTGTATGTCTCTGTTGAGCCAGGCGACCCAAATGCCATGAGCGTTCATGCAGCCTGTCTAGCTGACATAAATAAATGGATGAACAAACATTTCTTGAAATTAAATGAAGAAAAGAGACACGCTGCAAGCAAAGTTGGGAAGCCTGGCTAAACAGAGGTCTGATCTGAGGTCAGAAACCTGGGAGTTATCTTGGATGCTGACCTCAATTTTAAATCTCACATAGACAAGGTGACCAAGACTGCATTTTTTCACCTACGAAATATAGCCAAAGTAAGACCCTTTTAAACTCACCAAGATGCTGAAAAATTGATACACGCTTTTGTCTTTAGCCGCTTGGACTACTGTAATGCACTTTTTACCGGCCTGCCCAAGAAGTCTATGGATAAACTCCAAGTTATCTAGAACTCTGCTGCCAGAATCTTAACTAAAACCAAGAAAAGAGAACACATTACACCCGTCCTTGCTGCTCTGCGCTGGCTTCCAGTTTCTTTTAGAATTGATTATATAAAGCTTTAAATGGCCTAGCACATTTGTATATTAAAGATAGCCTATCACCTTATGTACCACCTTATCACCTTATCTTTAATCTTATTTATTTTACCCATTACTTATTGACTCTTTCATATTATATTACGCATGGTTTCATTCCAATACACATTGTTTTATTTTTCTATTTTATTATCCTTGTTTTTACGTTTTCATTTCAATATACATTGTTTTATTTTCTTCTATTATATTCTCCATGTTTCTATGTTTTAAACCTTATAACTGATTAGGATTGCTGTGCTTATCCCTGTTTTTTGCCTTTTGCTATTATTTCCCTTTTAAGCACTTTGAGCTGCAGTTTGTATGAAAGGTGCTATACCAACAAAGCTATTATTAGA
The DNA here is from genome assembly GCA_900683385.1 of Anoplogaster cornuta. Taxonomy (NCBI): domain Eukaryota; kingdom Metazoa; phylum Chordata; class Actinopteri; order Trachichthyiformes; family Anoplogasteridae; genus Anoplogaster; species Anoplogaster cornuta. The sequence continues at coordinate 5,350 of CABFOP010106878.1, read as the reverse complement.
TAATATAATTAGATAAGATAAGATTAGATAAGATATTAGATAAGATAATATTAATATTATCATTATTATTAGTAGTAATATTAATATTAAAATTATTAAACAGCAAAGTATTATATAATATGCTGGTTATAGGTTGTTTGATGTGGATGTAATAAAGTATCTTCTTTAATATCACAAAACAATCATGTTAATTATTATTATTATTATCTGAAGAAGGATGATACATTTGCTGAAAAACAAATACACAAAACTTAAAACAATGTCACAGTTTGTCCTTATTATTCCATCACCAGGATCATCAAGAAGTGAACTAACTTGAAAAACCGTGGAACATGCTCCTCTCCCTTTTTGGACAGCACTTTTCTCCGTTCCCTCTGGATTTCCTCTACTTCATCTTTCTTTCTATCTGAATCTTCCACCCTTCCCTCTTCCAGCATTCTATGAAAAGGGGTAGAAGGACTTAATGAGTCAACTAATAAGAACTTTACACTTTTAAATGGGGGTATCAATCATGAAAATGTGTCAAAATAAAATAAAATAAAAAAAGATATGGTGGTATATCTGTACCTCTCCAAATCCCATCAGAATTACACTTACCTTTGGTCCAGGCGCAGGCGGCTGTCTGTAGGAGGCAGGAAAGGCTGCAGGTCCGGGGTGAGTTCATTCAGCTCCATGGCGAAAGTGGAGAAGCCATAATACAGGAGGTAATCCTTTGGCTGGGGATCTGTGGGGTGACCAAGGCCTTTGTGGTGAGCTGATGCACAAACGTGACGCTTCACTCCCTTTCTAATCATCTTATGCTGTTTAGAGGCATTAGAAACAAAGGGGTTTGATTTTCTGATTTCACTTTCCTTTAAAGTAGAACTAAAGTAGGCCCTTGTACTCACTTGGCTTCCAGATGCATTTTGGAGTGGGCAGGGTGTCACAGAATATGCCCTCATGCCAGAGACCTCCAAACCGGTGAATGACACTCCCACTCTGGTCCAGCACTGTGCCCTGCACTTCATTCTTGTTGGTATCTGAACCCCAATAACGAGACTACAACAAAATAAAACCCTGCAGTCAAAGCTATAAGACATATTGCATGACTAAACAAAGCCAAGTCATTGAGTAGTGCAGCTACAAAAAGATTAAGCTGTCCTACACTACTAAGCAGCCATACTGGTTGACCTTACATGTACAACAAGGGTCAGACTGGCATCTAAGCAGACATGTTGGCTCAGTAACATAACTAGAGTTGCACTCACCTTGACAAAGGTAATCTTACAGGTGCAGACATTGCTATTGAGGTTGTGAATGGTGACCTCTCCATAATGCTCCAGATAGCGCTGTTGACTCAGGACATTATGGATGCAGGTCACTACTTTGTTCCACTCATAGTGGTCTCCATACCTGGAAAGAAAAGATTCAAGAAATATAAAAAACACTTTCAAGCCTAATCAAAACACCTTCATCAGTCATCAGTCATCACATCACATGAAGTACACACAGTCACATGCAGTCACACTGTCAGACATTTCCAGTCCCAGACCTTAAGATAGCAGCCTTGGGCAAAATATTGACAGATGATACCTGATCTTGTCTTGTCTGACAAAGATCCCCGAGACTGAATGTCTCTTTAAAAGGGTGTGTCAAATGAATAGTGTGTCATGCCTCATTGCTCTCAACTTCACTTTTCACATTGATTTCTAATGGAGATTTCTAATGGAGAGATCCTTCATCCTTTCGAATAAAATAGGATTTTCAATTATATTTAATGGGTAGTGTTACGCCTGATGTCACAGAGAAGTTGCAGTAAAATTGCAAATACAGATTGTTACGTCTGACAAAATGAAGCTAAATCCTTTACCTTGGAAGAGTGACATTCACCATTCCTGTTGGCATGATCTCCAGTGATTTCCCCCAGAACTTATTTTTCCATCTCTGGTCTGTTTAGGGAATAAAATAGAAACAAACAGATCTTAATGAGAATATAAATGCATGTAGAAAACATTTCCAATCAAAGACAGAAGACAAAGAGACACCTTTCATTACGACCATTAATCAAAGCACAAAAAGCAAGATTTTAGTTAGACGAGAAAAGATCCTCACCCTGCCAAAAGGAGAAGTTATCTGAGTCTGCATGGCAGGCAGAGATGGGGGGATGGTGGCAGACCTGGTATAATAAAAGACAAGGATGGTCTCTAAGAGGAGACAAAAACATCTGACCACATACAACCAGGCTTCTCATACGCATCGCAGCTGTAAGACCATTTTGTCTAGCTACTGTTCAAGAACTACACATTTAATTGTTATTTTCAAGTCAATTTTAGTGGTATAGCCCTTAATCACAGTGACAGTCTCAAATGGCTTCACAACACCTTCATTATGAAAACAATAAATTAAAAACAAAGAAGAATGAATCATCATATTATCAATTAAAGATAGAAAATGCATTGAAGAAATGTGTTCTTTATTTTTAGCACCCTGATGTGTTACTACCATCTTATAAAAGCAATAAGCCACTCAATGCTGACGCCACTACGCACATCCTCTTGTGGCTTATTGCTTAATTTAAACTGGGCAATTTGTCTTAACTTACAAAAGGGGAATGGTGGGCAGCTAAATTGTAAGTTTCCATCACTTTTTCTAAAGTTTAAAGGACATCAATCAGCCCAGCAGGGGAAGCTTTCATAGGCTTCCACAAATCTGAATAAAACTATGTACTGAATGGAAACCCAAGCCCAGATCCATTTCTAGTTGTGTGGAGTGGACATAGTGAAGTTCATCCTACTGTACCTGCTCACTGATTAGGCGGAAGCCCCGGTCCTCTCTGATGCATTCGTAGGTCTCCCCCAGCACCGGGTTAAAGGGCTTGTAGCGGTTTCGGAACGTAGCAGTCGAATAGCCAGAGATAGCAAAGGCAGCAATGTAGACCTGCAAAAGATAACATACAAAAACACAACCTCTCAGTACTTTCTTCCACCAGAAAAAAGAAACAAATAAAATCAGATATGAAGTCTAATTAAATGTACACGTTTCCCTATTAACAAATTGTTTTTTGTTTTTTTATTTTTTTATTTTATATTCTTCCCCCATCCTGACCAAACTAAATGGGGTAGATACAACAGGGGGATACCCTCTTACACAGGCATATCTGTGGGCAGCCTTACCATCCTCTGGAAGGGGTCTGATGTGTTGTTGGCAGTGTCCAGCAGCTCAGAGTACTCCAGCTCCTCACACAGTCTCTGCAGCAGGTTAATGGGCTCATTGAGAGCTGCAGGCATGGACACTCGGGACAGGTCCTTACCTAGGGAAAAAAGAAAACGAGCCAATGGGTTACTGCGGTGATTTTAAAACAAAAAGGGTCTATTTGAAATTAAATGAAATTAATTGAGACTGAGATTTGTGTCTCAACATAGTAAAAAGCAGTGGAAAACCAAAGCTATTATCGCAAATTATCTTTTTTTTTTTTTGGTCCACATCTTTGCTCGTGTAACTGTAGAGGATGATTACTATATCAATACAAGCCATAGCCAAGTCTTGCCTATGTTATTGTAGAGGATTGCCATGAGGCCCACGTGGCTGTTGTCCGGACAGTGAGCAGGCAGTGTAGTTCGGTGTCCTGTGCTCTTGGGAGCAACGCTGTTAGGAGCCCTGGAAATGCTAGCACGGTACTTGCGGGTGGTAGATGCTGTGGTGGAGGAAAAAGATTCATAATAATAAGAGTGAAAATGTTTCTCAACAACGAGCTTGCAGAGGGCTTAACACTTAACACTTCCATCCGTACTGCAGCAAAACACAAAATAGATTTGTATATTTGAACAGGTTGGGGTAACCTTGATTTATAATGCAACACACCAAACAAAAATGGTTCTTTCAGACCTCACTAAGGTTCTTTAGACTTTTAAAAGGTTCTTCAAGACTAGCAGATCACCAGATTACAGCATATTAACAGTTGTAGCCTACATAAGCAAATAAACGACTTATGGGGCCTGGGCACTTGCTGAAATGGGAATCAAAGTGGATTTTAAAAGTCACCCTTCTAACCCTGGCTTTTTCATAATCTCTACTCTCATTCTTTTCAGAAACAAACATAATAATTGTATTGCCGTTGCCACTGCATTGAGGACGGTACTGGTGGTACAAGTACCCACCATGTCCCTCCTCGGGCTCAGAGTTGCTGGTGGTGCCGTCGCTGAGCCCTGATTCGTCAGACACCTCGGAAGAGCTGCCGCAAAGGACGTCATCACTGGCGTCAAAGTACTCCGCCGCAGAGTCTGCTACTGAGGGGGGACCACGGGATGGACGCCTCGCTGCTCCAGGCTACCGGGGGGCAGTGTGAGAGAGAGAACGAGAAAGAGAACCTTCAGAAAGGCTTCAGAAACCACGAGGGGGAAAGATGCCACAGGACGGTACACGTTCGCCAGCGTCAAATGCAGGGTGAGCGTTACCTCAGCCAGCGTGTTAGACTGGTGGCGGTTATTGCTTCCCCAGGTTTCTTGCAGCCTCTGCCGCTCCTGGTTCAGGGCCTCGTGCACTGACTTCAGGGACGTGAGCACTGAGGAGGATAAGAGATATGTGTGTGAGTTAACATTTTGCCTGCCTCTCCCTCCATCTCCCCCCCTGAACACTGTCTGCATGTACGTGCGTCCGTCTATCTGTTCCTCTGACCTCGCAGGGACACGGTGCAGATGTCCTGCTGGATCTTCTTGCCCTCGGGCGACGTGACAGTGGGCGGGGACAGCTGGGAGGAGACGTAGTCCGGGATGGAGGGGACCGACGCGCCGAGGTGGGGCGAGCTGCTCAAGTGGCTGGAGGACAGCTGTAGAGCGGACGGAAGAGGAATTGATGACGGCCGTTTCATTGGTTAATTCAACAGTAATTTGTGTTCTGTTCATTGAAGTATACGGCTAATTGATCTATCTATTTACTCATTCTGTTGCTGTAAATCTGTAGCTATCATTGCTAGGCTCTATTCTATGGGAAAGACGAGGCACACTGGTATTATTATAACCTTTGTTTAAGACTCGTGAGTCGCTGAGGTTTCCCTCATTTACAGAGACGACGAGTTTACAAAAGTCAAGTCTACATAACATTAACTACATAATTATCACATAATCCAGTCCAAAACAACCACAGCCGACCAAAGCGCCAAACAGGCCCAAAACAGGCCACAAACACAAAACAAAACATATACACAAAGCATAACATATGTTCATTAATACACAGTACAAGATAGAAGAAAGAGCAAGATAAGAACAGATAGAAGGAGCAGATTAGTAGAGCTAAAGGAGATTGTCTGTTGGGACTTTTAAATCTCCCCCTGCCGAACGGGGCTGTACACAGCTCTACGCCTCTGCCCTACCAC
>CABFOP010106841.1:0-12414 GCA_900683385.1 Anoplogaster cornuta | reverse complement strand
TGCTCTGCTTTATTACAGTCAACAAGCTCACTGCATATCATCAACACAGACACACAAGCACAAATGACTACACACGCAATTTGAGCTGTATAAATTCCATGCATGTCACAACACACCTTTTCTAAATTGGTGGGACGTCTCTCTGCTTCGGTACCACTCTCTAATCTGACATACCATTGTTTAGAATAGCTCTACTCACTCTTATTTAAGGCCCTTATGCTTTGACAGACTCAGATTTCAATGGTCTTGAACTAGGGCTGAACGATTAATCGAATTCAAACAGACATCACCATGTAATAGAATGCAATTTTCAAATTGCAAAGGCTGCGATAAAAAAATGAATGTTTTTAAATGAAGAAAACAACTTGCTATGCTTTGATGCTATCATTAACGTTACTATCTTTTGGAAATGGCCTCGGCATAACCGAACACCGAAGAGGTGACTTTAGTGTCAAAGAGGATCAGCACGTCGGTTGTCTGGACCTATTTCGGATTTAGAAAAAAAGATGCTGCACAGAGTCAGGTATTGTGCAGAACGTGCCTTGCTACCGTAGCTACAACGCGGGGCAACACTGCAAACCTGTTCCAGCATTTAAGAAAGCATCACAAGGCCATGCAGTTAAAACCCGACCACCAGCGTGTCAAGTAGGCCGACTACCACCCGGCAGGGATCACTGACCGAAATGTTTGAGAGTATATCTCCATATGAACGAGATTCAAAACGGCACCGTGAAATTACTTAATTAGTTCATAGTGAAAGATATGATGCCCCTCAACATGGTGACCAAGGCTTTGGTAAAGACACTGGATAAACCGTACAGCATGCCATCCTGCACATATTTTAGCCAGGTTGCCATACTGGAGCTATATAAAACATGCAGGCAGAGTCACAGCGGAGCTAAAAACAGTTTTTCACTACTACCACGGACATGTGGTCAAGATGTACAGCGGAACCCTATCAGAGTCATTTGTGCATTTCATCAATGAAGAATTCAACCTCAAAGCTCGCTGTCTTCAGACTGCATGTTCTTTTTTATATTACTGCACTTTAGTTTGTGATTTCTTGCTGTTACTGACTGGATTTTACGGATTTATTTTTCATATTCATGTTCACACCAGGCCTGTTCTGCAGTGCTTTGTTGTTCCTTTTTCAGATTTTATTAAAGTTAAGTCATGATTACATGTTTACAAGGCTTGAAGTTAAAATCAATCAGTCAATATTCTACTGTGATTGAAGGTTTTTTGTTTTACAATTCAATAGTTAAATAAAGATATGTTATACATATCAATTCATGCATCAATTCCTCTCAATTCATCATAACACGTAGGTCTGGCCTACAGGAAAGAGCAGTTTATACGTTGACTGTGTATGTTGTGTTGGTCATACTATAGAATGATTTATTGCTTGTGTTTAGTGAATAATACAGAAGACAAAGAACTTAAAAAAAAATTGCATACTAAATCGAAATATTGGTCTTAAAAAACAACAACACAACCTGGAATTGTCAAGATGCCATTGCAGTGACCCTGGAGCAGTCAGGGCTTCGGTGACTTGCTCAAGGACACTTTGGAGAGGAATGGATTCTGGCTGTTGAGGAGATCGAACCTGCCACCAATTCAATTCAGAGGGCGGTCTCTAATCACCCTGGAGCGCCTGTTGTGTAGCAATTCAAATCATTAAGTGTTATATACTAGTGTTAAATGCTACAGCTTGTGATCCCTCTCGTGACAATGTAAGTTCAGTAGAATCAACCCGGTGTATTTAATAAATAAGTTGTAGGATTTGTCGTTGATAACTAGGTGAAAGATGTTTGTTTTTATTCAGTTTAAAGGATGGATGAGGATGATGGGCTAGTGAGGTATGGTATAAAACAACCAACTAGAAAAACAAGGAAATTAGGCTCAACTCCAGTAAAGTATACGAGCACCTGAACGATGGAGTGCACCAACATGGCTCAACAAAATACAAGCATTACTCATGAACAAAAAAACAAACCAACAAGCTACCAATGCCAATGTGAGTATGAATTCAAGACGACGATGCTTAAAGGTAAGATAGGTATGTTTTTGAGAAGCATTTTTGGTTAAATTTGTTGAATCAATCAAGCAATCAATAAATCAAGTGCTCTGAAGAAAAAGAAAAAAAAAACCTCTGGTGTCTGCAGTGGTCGCAATACTGTAATAAGTCCATCCAATCATTTCATTGCCTACCTGCCTGTCGACTTGCATTCCCAAACAACCAGGAAAACAGACTCCGAGAAGTAGAGACTGGACCACTGCACGACGGAGCCGTTATCGTTTTCACACCGCCCCCTGAACAACAACGGGCAAGTGGACTAACGTACACCACATTTCCCACACCAGTCCACACATCGGCGAGGTTCGGCTCTGAAATTCGCCACTCTTCCTTGCCGTTACTGAGGTAAAAAAATCTTACCTATTTCCCCTTTAAACTTGACAGAGTAGAAAAAGTACAAATGCATGCCAAAGGTCCAAGTATACAGTGGAAATTCAGGGTCAGATTTTATGGCATGCAGCAGTAGGAGTTGACACAAACTAAGAAAGGGACAACAAAGCAGTTGTCCAAGTGCAACTGCTCTTTGCTTTCGAAATTGAGGTTCAAAAGAAGACTTGTCAAAGTGTTCCTGAGTGAAATGTCCTCATCTCAGCAAAGGAAACGACATCTTCAAAATTCCTTTCACGTCCTCTTCAAGATTTGGTTGACTTCTCAAACCAAGGATTGGTGTTTCTATATCATGTCCCTCCATAATCATGAAAGAGTCTCATCTATCAGGTTTTATAAAGATTACGGGATGCTGTGCCGATTGCCTGCTGGTTAAAATATTCATTACAGCAGTGTTTATCAAGCACTAAGTTAAGAACCAAGTGGTGGGCCACGGGGGCCATGCCGCTCCCAGATGATTCTGGAGAAAAGTTCAAATCTACTGGCTAGGTTAAGTTGTCAAAGCCTTTTCAAGTGCCAGCAAAGGTAGGCTGCTTCAGAACAGGGTCAATTTCTGTTGTTACAGCAGCCTACACAATAGCTTGGGTTGTGAGAAAAGGTAAAAATGTGGGACCCTTTAGAAAAAGATTGAAAACCAGTGCATTAGTGGATTACTGGGCTTGGCCTGAGGCTATTGGTTATGGAGACCGACTATGACAATCTTCTGCCCCTGATTTCCATGATCTTTCGCCCCTCTTCTCCTGACCCCTCCTTCCTCCTCGTCCTCCTCCTCGTCCTCTTCCTGCTCCTCCACGACTCCTCCTGAAGTACTGTGCTCCTCCTCCAGGGGCTCCAGAGGGTTTATCAGACCATACAGGAAAGTGAAGAAGCCGTTTAGCCAATCAGAGCCGCCCTCCTCCACTTCTGCTAACCAATCCAGAACTTCGGATTCACCCTGACCACCGCCCTCACTGGTCAGGCCTACGCAAACAAGAGGGAGGGAGGGAGGGATGGAGGGAGGGATGGATGGCGAGGAGGCAAATGTGTGGTAGCAAGAGAAGGAAGGAGCAAGGAAAAAGTAAAAGGGGGAAAGTGCCAAAACTGGTTAAGAGATGAAGGTATAAGGGAAGACAGAATCAAAGAAAAGGTATAAGATGCAACGAGGAAATGAGTGGGTAAAGAGCAGAGAAGAGGGAAAAGAGGGAGGGAAAGAAACAAGAGGAAAAGGTGGAGAAGATTTCAGCGTAGGTTAGGCAGCGAGGGAACTACTCAGGCTCTACACAGTTAGTTACAATTAGAGACATATACAGAGAAGACAGGAATATAGCTGGGTTTCCATTCAAGGTTTTGCGAATTATGATGTATTGAAAAAGCTGAAAGGAACCAGCCAAATATTATAAAATTTCCTAAATGGTACAAAAAGGTTTTGGTAATCGCTTGAAGCTGAAAAGTTCTTTGTCAAGAATAAAACAAAAAAACAAACTTCTGCAATAAATTGTGATGGGTGATAAAAATGACATGTTTAACAAAACAATTTCATACAATTCAGAAGTGGCTTTGGACTTTTTTGTAAAATGTCTACCACAACCTCTCGAATGTCAAGTCCCTTTTACAAAGCCGGGACTGTCACGCTTTTATCCCGCCTCGCTGTTCTGTATAAAAGGTACCATCCCGGTATGGTGGGGTCAGACAGTCCCACCAATATGCCGCCACCAGAGGTAATCACAGAGCCGGAACGACGTCTGTATAAAAGGGACATCTCACCATCGTGGAATGGTGCATTAGATTGTACTCTGAACTCAGAAAAGTGCAATAGAACATTCATTAAAGTTGGAAACTGGTCCAGATCCAACTGGTCCAGATGCTGTCGTCACAGCAACATAGCAATGCACACCGTGAACAGTAAACCCAATTCCATACATACAAGTTTTGTTGATTTGATCAAAAGCATCAGCAGCGGAGTGACAAGAACTGATAAAAGAAAATCATGATAGGAAATTATTAACGCTGTCAATGCTGTTTCAGAAACACACCGTTGCTGAGGTGAAAAAGAAAAAAGAAGGAAGATAAAGAAGGACAGATAAGGAAGACAGGAGGAGGCAGCGCTCTTGAGCCGCTGTCCGACATGGATCAGAGGATCAATCTGTCGGGAAATATGCAATTTCAGCCAAACAGATATTCATTTTCTACAACGCCATCTTTATCTTTACGTTTTACAAAAGAGGTGATTTTCGGCTGCTTTTCTCCGCCACCAGCACAAGTGTGTCTCCTGTCCGCGAGTCAGTGGTGTAACGTTACATGTTCTTACAGCATACGAGTTTTAACAGTCACTCTCGACTCTTAGGAACAGAACAGAACGACTAGCATGTTCAAAATAAAGAAAATCTTGTTTATTCATGTTAAACTGCATATTTACATATACAAACTGACTTATTATAGGATTCGCTTCCCACCGCTCCTATTGACTTGAAAAGACATCAGCCTCTATTTCCGCGTACCCTCAAATGCACCATTAGACACTATGCTGTGAAAGTACACACGGAGGTGGCATTATTGCCAGCTGTTTTTGGTTCTGTATAAAAAGGCAATCCCGCCATAATGCCATCTCGTTGTTGCAGCAATATTGCTGGATCTCTGTATAAAGGAGGCGTCAGTGTTGCTTCTCCCGTGTAGTCACCATTGTATTTGTATGGCCATTGGTGATAGGCATAGATTATAAGTAAGTAGGTGCATTAGAATATTGCCCTAAGTGAACTTCTTGTTTCTCATTTTCAGATGAAGGCATGAAATTTGGCCAACATTACAATAATGACTTGCCTAATACTAATCAGCTCTTGAAAGTTTATTTCCAATCTTATGGATGTGGGTTTTTTGACATTCAGGAAGCCTATTATCCACATCAACCCAGCTGATGGAAAAACACCCAAGTCTCTCTCTTTTTTTTTTTCCAAACGTTTGTGTAAAACGTGCTTGACAGTTGGATGGAAACATAGCTGGAGACAATCGGATAATGAAAGATTAATGAAGAGAGAGAGTGACAATAAGAAGAGATAGAAAGGAGAAAAGCCACCAACAATACAGTATAAAGCCTAGACGGGAACATGCAGAGGGAGATGTAATCTTCTATGTTTCGATACAAAGCAGTTCAAGCTAAAGCTGGAGAAAGACAGGCTCATGTGTATATGTGAAAATCTAAAGTTAGAGAGACTCAAAGAGGAATGAAATCACTACTACTACTACAGCGCATGGTCAGGATGGGATGGTCAGGATGGGAGCATGCAGTATGGACCAACGGTAGCAGTTCCCAAGCACAGGAAGTTACAATTGAACTGATGGGTGGTTGCAAAATGTCTATGAGGAGACTGCAGAAGAGCAACCAAGAGACAAGGGAGGGTTACAGAAACATATGTAGATAGAGTGAGACCAAAGGGGGGCTGGGCAGAGAGAGAACCTCCTTTCTGGAAAAACAACAACTCCAGCAATAAACTGGATTACCCTCAGTTTCGATTTAGTCGGGAATCAAACCACTTGTTACTCCTTTATTGGTTCAGAGCAGAGCACTGCAGTATAACAACATTTTAGAACAAGACACTTGGAGCAAAAGACTCCTTGGTCTTGAGGTGCCAAGCTCAGAATTTACAACAAAACGCCAATAGGATGAATATTGGGGCAGTGGCACTTCATCTTTTTTGCTGTTATCCAGTATGAGTCTGACTTTCAGCTCTTGATGAGGGTTCTTCATTGGCTTTCATGATCAACCATGTTAACACTGACATCAGCAATAGGCCAACTTAAACTCACTCATTGCATGTTTGTCGAAATAATTCATTTGTTCATTAAGTGATAATCATTTTATATTTTGGGCCAAATAAAAAGTTATGTTGCTCTTAACTTAAAAGGTCTTTTAGAACTCTATGTAGGAATTATTCAGCAGAGTTGTCCACAGCTTGGTTCTTCTGTCGGCATGCAGCCATTTTTACCATACACCTGTGGTCCAGTATGTCCAATTAAGTCAAACTAGTGTACACTATGCCTGAGGGTCACTACTCCAAAACAAACTGCAGGCAAAAAAAATGCATTGCATCGAAGACACCTGGGAACTAGAACGTTTCAGACCTCCAAGTTAAAAGAAGAGTTCCCAGTTGTCATGAATGCTTTCAGCTTCACACAGAGGAGATGCCCCAAAAACTGGAAATCAACAGAGTGGCATGTCTTGAATTGACGGTAAATTAAATAGAGCCTTCGTACAAAAGCCTTAATTCCTGACAACCAGTCCAGTTACATCCATGAATTAAATGAGTTCACACTTCTAACAAGGTTAATAAACTTAATACAAAGATTCTTTGACTTCTTATGTGAAAACAAGGCTGTGGCTCATTTTGGACCGCAAAATCATACTTTAGGAGACACTGAACTACAAAAAAGGCCTTATGGTTTTGCTCTTTAAGGTTTTTGGGGAGCTCAACTCAATGTGTTGTGTCGTTTTGATGGCGAGTTTAAATGATTTTATTTATCTCTGGTTACAGTTAACAACACAAGAGCCAGTCATGCAAAAGAAACCCAAATTACAGTTCATTTTAATGAACACACACAAGACATACATTGTATCAGTGGCCAGCAGAAATCTCAAAACTTTGATCATGTCATTTTGGTTATTTTGCTGTAGCTGACAGCGGACATTGTCACATGAACAAAATGTGTCATGTCTCTGGGATCTGGGACCAAATAAAGCCATTAAGAATGCATTGAAAAATGACCCATTTGTCAGTAGGAAAGCAATAGTTTTTCTTTTAACTTTCTGCGGGACACTGACAATAAAAGAACATATTAGTAGTGAAATTCTAGATAAATCAACTTGCCTAGCAGAACTTTAGCGTCCTCGACATCAAAGTCGCCATCGCCGTCTGTATCATACGCCACCAGTTTACCTATAGCAGGGTAATGGGCACATGTAAGACTTATGTTTAAACAGTAACCACCAATGTATAAACCATTGTTAACTTTAGCGCCAATGATCTCACTCGCAGCTAGTTCTGCCTACAGCAGGGATATTCAACCATGTGCCCTGGAGGGCCGAGAGTATGCAGGTTTTCATTCCAACCAAAGACTACAGCAGGTGATTTCACTGATCAACACACCTTCAACCAGAGAGGAGGAACTAATCAGTGAACTCACCTGTGTTTGGTTGGAATGAAAACCTGCATACTCTCTGCCCTGCATACTCTCGGCCCTCCGTGGCACATGGTTGAATATCCCTGGCCTACAGGTTTGCATGAGGAATGCTATCAGTGCTAGCACGCTGTTAGTTGAAGAGTGGATAAAGAAAATGTTCCTGTTGTCAGAAGTGTCTGGTGAAAATAATCTAAAATGTTATGATGTCCCTTCAAAATTGCATCCATGGTGTTTTGTCAAATGTAATGTTAAATCAATGGACAAAGTTTGACCCGAAGCGACCAGGGACATTTAAACCTTTTAAATAGTAACAGTAATCCTTTGGTGTAATGTGGGATAATGTGAGGCTATGTGTGACAGAGCAAGACTTTGGTGTGGGATGAAAACTTTGGTTATGATAATTACATTAGATTAAACTTTATTGTCATTGCTCAGAGTACAAGTACTGAGACAACGAAATGCAGTTTGGCATCTAACCAGAAGTGCAAATATAATACTGTGATTCATCGATGGATCCTTAGGGGGATAATATGGACACGTTTAGATTTTGCTTTGACAATAACAATTAAATAACAATTTTAACAAGGGGTCTAGGGTTGGAAATGGTAATATTTTAGGTATGGAGAGTTGATGAAGGTATACGATGGTGAGGGATAGTAAAGATATGAATGAATGAAATTGGTTTATGGTTCTTTTAGTCTTTAGGGAACATACAGAGGAAGTATGCAAGTAAGCTGTATGAATGGTAAGGGCTCAGTAGTTTTCATGTTAAGCTGAAATTGTTCACATACTGTGTAATGATATAAAAAACCTCTTTGTACCTCTTGACTTCCTGTATATATTATTGGGCTAGTTATTTAGAAATTGTAGTTCATTATCAGGGGGGTGGATATGATGTTACACATGTCAGACCAGAGCCCTGCATCTAAAATAGTTGAGACTGGGAAGGTCTGCCCAAATTCAACACAGTAGGTGGTGAATGCACAAAGTCTAATTTTCAACCTCGTTATTTCAGCGAGGGGGGTCACCAATATATTATTCCTAGAGTCATACTTTCTAGCAATGATGCAAATTTACTCAGGAGGTAGTCTATAACATGAATGAGTTGGGCAATAGCATGTTTGTCTAATCGCAGGGAGATGGGCTTAGTTTAAGAATAGAATGACCCTTCCTCCACACAGCTGAAGGGACATGCTTGGATAGGCGGCAACTGGAGGTGTGAAGTGGTCAGTTAAAGAAAACAATGGGCATTGTGTTCACTGAGAGACAAAGGTGAGAAGACTTTTTCGTAGTATGAATTTGCCCTACACCACTGGTTATTTAAATGAACTCTTTTAGATTCAGGACTATAGGAAGGGTGGGGAGGGAGGTGGGGGTACATCCAGAAAGCACAATACTAAAAATGATAGTGATGAAGATTGTTAATTGTTATTAGTGGGTTTTGGGGATATGCCATGAAAAGCTTTACCTTGCAAGGCCTCAGACAGGTTAATTTGTAAGTCCTTAGCTTTGTCTGCATGCAAAACACAAAACACACGTTGGAACAATGTCAATATCAACAATTAATTGATACATTAATTAGTTCATTTGCAGAAAATATTGCTCCTGATTAGTGACGAGGGGTGCTGTTGATTAGTGACAGAGGGCATACTCTGATCCGAGTCAACACAAACATGCGTCTGACGATACAACCGCTCACTGAGGCAGATCAAATGCTCAAGTAGTAGATGTAGTTGCAGTAGATGATGCTAAGCTTAGCCCAACATATTGAGACAGATTGCAGTAGTTTGGACCTAGCTTTTAGGTGAGTCAAACATAGCATTGTGTAATGACCACACAAAACACTAGGATGAAGCTTTACTGATAAAGCTGATGCAAGTATATCTGAAATAAGAGCTTTAATATGTGTTAAAATGTATGAAAAGACTGACTAGATAGCCAGTTGGCATAATAAAAACCTTCAGAGTATTTTCACTTGATGTGACAGGCTCTCATCTGCATCCATTTCTGGTGAACATTTTACATCCCGTTTTGGTTTAATTCAAGTGGGAACACAAAATGGAAAGAGTAAAGAAACACTGGATTGAATCTGGTACTGCATCAAGACAGGACAAAAGCCAATAAACCTCAAGTGTGGCCATCGAGTGTGTTCAAGAAGAAACAAGACTGACGCTACCTCACCTCACAACCATGGCGAATGGCTAGAAAGGAAGAACAAATTCAGCTCTTGGAGGTCGATGGGTGTTATAAAGATGTCTTTATTGGTACAGAAAAATCAACTTGTTTCACCAGAAAGCCTACAGTTTTTCGTGTACCAGGAAAGACGTTTTTATAATACCCCTCAGCCTCCAAGAGTAGCTGAATTTGTCCTTCCTTTCCATGAGTGTGATTCATCAGGACAGCTGGATCACCTCAAGTCAAAAGGTGACCTCTTCGCTCAATTTAGACTTTGTGCAAGCATTAGCCACATGTGCACGTGCATCTTTGCTTGCCTAACTGTATATCGTGGTGTATGCTTCTGTGTTTGTTCACGCTTGTACATATGCATGTATTAATGTGTGTGTAATCTTCCACAGTATGCTTTCTGTACTCACCGAGGACTCCCTGGTAGTCCACTAGGTCGAAGTAGACCACAGCCACAGATGTCCAGACGCCGAGCAGAGCCAAGACCATGAACCAGGTGAAGAAGCTGCCGCTGCCGGACCCAGAGTCCGACTTCTTCCCATTCTTATTGGCTACGTGGGGCTTGGCACCATCTGACAGGGACAGAGACAGGAGAGGATATCAAGGTTTTTTTCATTTGTGGTTTTCCGGGCATTTTCACCTGTACCCCTCGTGTGTTTGAAGAGATTAATTTTCACTTTTTCACGAAGAGATTCATTTTCACTTTTTCACTTATGATCTGAAAACGAGGGAGTACTCTGTAGTTAGGGAGCTCTCTGAAAGTTAAATGGTGCTTTTTTCCCCCTGCAGTTCCACACTGTGCAGTATGATGCACTCCCAGAGCTCTAAGTGGCTTGTGATGGAGGGAGTTGTCAGATTTTATTCCCAATTTGCCAATGACCTAACCGGGATTTGCTTGTTTCATTTTCCCAACTTTAGGCCCGATTTGGCCATGAGAAATGGACTTTACAGATTGGGCTGACTATGCTGCCTGGACAGACTTCGGGGAGTCAGACACTGATCTCTTGCTTCCCAAACCAGTCCAGAACATAAAGATTATTTCAAACATGTTACATTTTTGCTCTGTAATCTGGACAAATCTGCAAGGATTTATGCACCATTGAGCCAGCAATGGAAAAAGAAAGAAAATAAACCATGTATAAAAGAGTGATGGGTGAAGAGTTATTCCCGGTGCCGATGACACCTCACAGTGCATTGTGGGTAGAAATAGTGGGTGAGAGAAAGAACAGGTGCTGGAGACGTCCGCTACATGGTGCTAGGTCAAACTGACACATTCTCAAAAGATCACAGATCAAACGACACATAGCCTATATATTGTTTGGTGTGCCAATTGAAAAACTCACACAGCAAAGATATAAAAATATAGCGCCAACTCTACGTTTCACTTAAACACTAAAATACAAATTTATGTTCTGAAACTATAAGAAGCTGTACAAGAAAAAGGACACTTGAAAAGGAACAGTTGAGGGACATGACCTGAGATGAGCTGTGTTTATTATAGCAGATGCAATCAAAAGACAACACTGCTGTTGGTCCCATTGTTCGGTGAAAGCGGACAATTCGTATTTTAATTCAATTCATAACTTACTTTCCAGCTGTTTTGACTACATATCACTGAAGGTCAATACTGCCACCCAATTTCATATCTGCATCAAAATATTTAAATAATTTTAGTACTTCCGGACTTTGTGAGGCCCTGTGGATACCCTGTTCATCGTTCATCCGGCTAACGTGGAGGAACAAATACAGCAGAACCAACATTACTTAGCTGAAAATTTTAACTATAGGACCAAAAACATTGACCTCCTAGATCATCTTTGTCCCAACCCCATCCACTTGCAACCACACAACCAGACCTGACACAATGACCCTACAGACCGCTTTTTCCTTCTCACCACAACCGGTCTCCTCACCTTCGTTTTCCGTGGTGAAGACAGGAGGCTTGGTGGATTCGACCAGTGTCACCGGATCACCCATTCCTGCCGACTGACAGCCCAGTTTACAGACTAAAAGACTGGTGGACTGACCGCAAGGACACAGTTTAGTTCCAGCCAATGGAAAGACCAGCCCTGCCTCCCCTTTCTCTTACTGGGTCCTCTGGCCCTGCCCTCTTTCTCTAATGCCTGTCTGGCTTTCTCTTGCTCTGGTGTGTTTGTCTCTCAGTCATCCCTTCTTTCTCTGTCTCCCTCTTGGTTCCTCTGCCTGAGCCTGATATGGCTCTGGCGGTCCAATTGGAGCTATTTATAGTGCCATTAGACCAGCTGGCCCTGACACAGAGATATGGAGGAATAGAGGGGTTAGCAACAAAGCTTGGCCAGCAGGGTGCTGCCAGTTTCAAAAAGGAATGTCCCGTTTCCATGTCCCGTAATAATCTGTGCCATTTAATATAAATAAATGGTTGTTTTGCTACTTTCACCAATTAATAGCACAGTAGTGATTCAATCTATAGCAATTTCATCAAACCTTTTCCATTTGCTGTTCCAAACACCTGGGGCCAAATGCATAAAACTCTGTGTATATTTGGGTGTAGAAATCTGCGTACACACAAAACAGGAAAGATGCATACGCAGTCTTTTCGTCAGATGTATAAAACCCCACGTACGTCTGTTCCCACG